>OX328123.1:127545807-127715807 GCA_946811695.1 Gonocerus acuteangulatus | reverse complement strand
TACACGAAAACTTCTACAATTAATAAGCATTAAATCCATGCAAATAAAGTGGAGGTTTATTCGTGGATAAATTGAAGGAGTGGCTCCCTTTTGTCAAAAAAATGTGGAATGTAGTTTTGTTACGTTCAAATACCTTGTGTGAAGAAATTAAAAATTATTCATTTTTTAATGGCCCAACTATGGGTATCCATTGTCCATTCCGGAAGCAATAAATATAACTAAATGAAACGATTGGAACAGTTTTTCATTTGAGAGATCTGTTACATTTCATGTTTTTCATTGATTCATGTTCAATTTATGTCATATTCATTGATTTATGTTTTATATGATGTATTTGCCGCCCAGTTTTGACAAGAAATTATGAGCGGAGAATTCAAAAAGTCCGTCTCGCAGGAACGGTTATTATTTTGGTTCCGCCAGTCTTTTTTTTTTTTTAATTAATTATTATAATGGCGTGAAAACTTTTTTTCGTCTGTTAATAAAATATTTTATTCTAACCCTTCCTTTACTCTAAACGTAACATAAATTTCAACATATTAGTGTTGATGAAATTCGAACATGCAGAAAATGTTTCAATTGTATCCCATAACTCTAAGTACCAAAATCAAAGACAAACAACCCTCCCTAGGAAGGACGCTAGGCAGTTGAAAAGCTATATCTTGGAAATCCATATATCTAACATTAAATTGTTTTTCTTATTTTTCTTAAGCTGTTTTATTTTCAAATACATTATCCAACTATAAGCAATTAAAAAATAACAAGGAATAAAAAACAGACAAAAAGAACAGTTCGAATAAGCGAAATCAATTACTTTAAAGTTTTAAGCTCTTATTTCTCCGATTAACATCGCCTAATCAAAACTTTCATTAGAACCTTTTTTTTTACAGCATTTAATAAGCTTTCTAATGGTATTTTTCCGTTTACCAAGATTCTCAACCTTTTTCGAGATATTAAGGAAAGTAAACAAAGTTCCTAAAACTTTTTATGTCTGTTAATAAAATATTTTATTCTAACCCTTCCTTAACTCCAAACGTAACCAAAATTTCGTACCAAAGTAGAAAATGCAGAAAATGTTTCAACTGAATCCCATGATTCTAAGTACCCAAACCAAAAACGGTATTCAAAAACTATTTTTCCCATTTTCTCGAAAACGGTTAAAGCTATCGCCTTGAAAATGGTTTCATTCGTTTTCCTAGCCCAGGAAGCATATAAAACAAGTACTTACAAGCTTATGAACTCAAAAACGTAAGCGTTACGATTTTTTTTGCGCGAATTTCGCCCTAAACGCCATCTTCCAGTAGGCGGATTTTGCTGGTTAACAAACTTGACCTTTCAAATTAGACGAAAGATTTTTGTACCAAATTTCAACAAAATCGGACCATTCGTCTGGGAGCTACAGAGCGAACAGACAAATATATATATATATATATATATATATATATATATATATATATATAAATATATATATATATATATATATATATATATATAAATACATATATATATATATATATATATATATATATATATATATATATATATACAAATTTGAACCACCGTTATTTTCGGTCTCTAGGGGTTCTGAAACGCGAAATTTTCTAGTCGGCACTTCCGGATTGACATTGTATCAACCTTATAAGCGGGGTTCCCCCCTATGGGGGAGGGAGGAACCGCGCTAAAAGATCACAGGATAGTTGATTAATTTTAATCTAGAATTTACACATAATTTGAAGTGTTTTCAAATAAAATTTGAAATAAAACTAAAAATTGTGGAAAACATTGCGGGAGGAAAAATTTTAATCCTTAGTTCGACCGCAACATTTTGTGAACAGACAAGGCCACATTCACAAGGAATGGAATATTCAACAGTCCCAATTCACATACTTGGTTTCATGATAATCCTTATGCCCTGTGAAGAACACACAATCAGTATCAGCTCCAAGTTAACATGTGGTGCGGGATTTTGGACGAATATCTTCTTCAGCCAATCCTGATTCCTGACAGGTTTGATACAACACATTTTCAAACCTCCACACGATTTAAATACGACCGACCTATTGCATTGGAAGTCGTTCCGCTTGCGCATAGATTCATGGTTCCTAATGGATTGCTGCCCTGCACATAGCAGCAGTGCTGTTAGACAGTGGATGGACCCACTGCCCAAGTTCATACAGGTCCAATTGCAAATTTAGTAAATTTTTAAATATATTAGCAAATATTTTAGTGCCAACAACATCATGTAAAAGATAAATCAATGAAAATTTGTTAAACAAAAAATGTAACAGATCTCCCAAATTAAAAGCTTTTCCAATCATTTCTTTCAGTTACTTTTTATTGCTTCCGGAATGGACAATGGATACCCATAGTTGGGCCATTAAAAAATGAATAATTTTTGATTTCTTTACACAAGGTATTTGAAAGTAACAAAACTACATTCCACATTTTTTTGACAAAAGGGAGCCAATCTTTCAATTTATCCCCGCATAAACCTCCACTTTATTTGCATGGATTTAATGCTTATTAATTGTAGAAGTTTTCGTGTAAGTATTAAATCTGTAGTCCGTTAGGGGGCTGAGGAAAAAAAATCGCGAAAAAACTCTGATTCATCGATAAAAACAGAAGTGCGTTATTGGACGTCCAGAAAGTATCTTTTAATAATAATTTTAGTGAATTAAATTACATTCTTTTTGAAGGAAATTTTGTCTATTTTATGGTAGCATAAATAGAATTTAATTATTTTGAACAGTTTTTGAGAAATCCTTTCTTATTCGTTAAAAAACATGACTAAGTTAAAAAAGTCCGATTCGCAGGAACTGCGTCATCTTAGCGCGGTTCCGTTCTTATCTCTAGTGTTTATGAAGGCATAGAATAGAAACAGTTATTACTTTGTTTAGATCAATAGCGAAACAGCTATCCAAATGAAATCTCAAACAAACCAGTCTTGAAAGGTCTTGATTTACAATCTTACCTGTATGGGTCAGCTATACCATAAGTCGGGCAGAAAGGCCTCCGCTCAGAGGCATTTGGAAACGCCTTGGGATCTCTCTCTTTGAACGCTACATTTCTAACAATAAATTGATCTTCTTATTTTACTTAATCTTTTTTATTGTCAAATACATTATCTGACTATAAGCAATTTAAAAATAACAAGGAATAAAACAGACAAAAAGAACAGTTCGAATAAGCGAAATCAATTACTTTAAAGTTTTAAGCACTTATTTCTCCGATTGACATCGCCTAATCAAAACTTTCATCAGAACCATTTTGTAGAGCATTTAGTGAGCTTTCTAATGGACATCTTCCGTTTCGCAAGATTCTCAACCTTTTTCGAGATATTAAGGAAAGTATACAAAGTTACCAAAACTTTTTATGTCTGTTAATAAAATATTTTATTCTAACCCTTCCTAAACTCCAAACGTAACAAAAATTTCAACATATTAGTTTTAATGAATGTAGAACATGCAGAAAATGTTTCAACTGAATCCCATAATTCTAAGTACCAAAATCAAAGAGAAAAAGAACAGTTCGAATAAGCGAAATCAATTACTTTAAAGTTGTATGCACTTATTTCTCCGATTGACATCGCCTAATCAAAACTTTCTTTAGAACCATTTTTGTAGAGCATTTAGTGACCTTTCTAATGGCCATCTTCTGTTTCCCAAGATTCTTAACCTTTTTCGAGATATTAAGGAAAGTATACAAAGTTACCAAAACTTTTCATGTCTGTTTATAAAATATTTTATTCTAACCCTTCCTTAACTCCAAACGTAACATAACTTTCAACATATTAGTTTTAATGAAATTAGAACATGCAGGTAATGTTTCAACTGAATCCCGTGATTCTAAGTACCCAAACCAAAAACGGTATTTAAAAACTATTTTTCCAATTTTCTCGACAACGGTTAAAGCTATCGCCTTGAAAATGGTTTCATTCGTTTTCCTAGCCCAAGAAGCCTATAAAAAGAGTACTTACAAGCTTATGAACTCAAAAACGTAAGCGTTACGATTTTTTCTGCGTGAATTTCGCCCCAAACGCCAACTTCCAGTGGGCAGATTTTCCTGGTTAACGAACTTGACCTTTCAAATTGGACGACGGATTTTTGTACCAAATTTCATCAAAATCGGACCATCAGGGAAGCCAGAAATGAGCGAACAGACAAATATATATATATATATATATATATATATATATATATATATATATATATATATATATATATAAATAAATATATACATATATATATATATATATATATATATATATACAAATTTGAACCACCGTTATTTTCGGTCTCTAGGGGTTCTGAAACGCGAAATTTTCTAGTCGGCACTTCCGGATTGTTTCATTGTATCAACCCTATAAGCGGGGTTCCTCCCTATGGGGGAGGGAGGAACCGCGCTAAAATCAGAAAATTGGGCATAGCTCCTTTTCATTTCGGAATCGTACCATACTTGAAATGAACTTTTTTGTTGGAAATTATGTCTACAATCACCTCCTAGAGTTTGGCTACTTAGACCTCAATCACCCTGTATATATATATATATATATATATATATATATATATATATATATATATATATATATACATATATATATATATATATATATATATATATACATATATATATATATATAGAAAAATTTGAACCACCGTTATTTTCGTTTTCTAGGGGTTCTGAAACGCAAAATTTTTTAGTCGGCACTTCCAAGTTGTTTCATGAGGTCAACCTTATAAGCGGGGTTCCTTCCTATGGGGGACGGAGGAACCGCGCTAAAACAAAAACACGTCCGAAAATTTCTATGATTTTCACTTGGTGCGCAGTTAGCACAGGTCTTCCAAAGCTGACAAATAGAGTACATACTACTGGCGTAGTCCCGCATAACGCCCCGAAAAATCAGCGATGCGCTTTTTTAGCGAACTTCGGCTTTATTTTGTCTTAGATGACTGGCCTATACGTCGTATAATATACACACAGTGTGCCTAGGCCGAAACTTGGCCTGATGCACTACCGTGCGCCTATATATATCTTTTATACTCATATATGAAAATATTATCAAAAGTACCGAAATGAGTGCAAGTTGAGCAGCTACGTTCCTTCGGAAAGTTCCCGTACTTGAGAGCATATTTTTTACCCTAAAATGTTTGCCACATTTTTCCTTCTCGCTGAAAGCGGTTCATAATTTTACCGCACAGCGTAGAGTTATGCTACTAATAAACGATGATAGTGGCTTAAAGTATTTGGAGAAGTTGCTAACTCAAGTTCACTCCCACAGACTTTGCTTCTCGAGTTCTAACTTCTTCCAAGCAGTTTCTCTCACGGATCGGCTTTAGAAGGAATTATTTAATAATTTTATACTCCTCACTTTATCATGAAACCTACCCTGCAGTCCTGCATGACTGATATTTTTTTTTTCTTTTTTTTTAATTTATTTCGCCTACCATCTTCCAAAAATGGTGAAGATTTCAACTTTTATTAACGGCCTAATATTTGTGAACTACAATGTAATACCGAAAAATATGTAATACATTATATATTAAAATTATTGGAGTAATTACTACTTTATATTTCCAATTTAATATATAATTCTTAATACTTAAAATATTACGAATATTTCCAGTTAAATGGAATCTTCTGTAAAAAAAATATACCATTAATAAAAAGTTAACATAGAATAAAAAATATGGAAATGTATTTGCTTAAATATTTTAACATACACGCCATGACCTTGAAATGTTAGAATACCGCCACGTGCTCGGTTGCTGTACAGAGGAAAATCATGGATTTTATTTCAAATGAATTGTCTCTAATGAAATTATTTTTATAAATCCACTTATTAGATGAAGAACTGCGAAATGCGTAACTAAGCACTGTCTCATCAAATAGCTTAGTTCACACTACGTTGCTGATGAATGTGCCTAAAATGTATTGTATATAAATACAAAATAAACATCAATTAGTTTAATTGTATTTTTTCCTGAAGTTGATCCCAACCATGCTCACATTTGGCAGCTTTTTTTTTACTAACTAAATACGTTTGTTAACACTAGCCAATTGCTATGTTTGTAAAATAAAGCCCGTTATATCATTCATCGACACATGAAAGGTATGTATGTATTATGGAATACACATTACGCAGTCTGAATGTCTTCGGATGACATTATATGACGTGCGTGTATGATAGGAATATAGTTAAGAATATACATCATCCAGGAATGTCATGTCGGTATGAGTTAGTATGGAATTATGGGCAAGGGTTTCGGACATTTATGGTTGTTAGGATGGTCCTTGGCAGGGCAACCGATAACTCAATTCCAACTAAATGCCATTAATGCTAGCAGAAAATATATTATAGCACATTCCGCAATATATATATATAATTGTTAAAGACTTTATGCAAATAGATTTTGCTTTACAAAAGTACATATAATATATGTAATTTCTCTCTGGAATAAAGAAACATATTATGTTTCTTTATTCCAGAGAGAAATTAGTTATTTAGAAATAGAGTTTGCCGTCCAAAGGTATTGGAGTGCTACAAAGACGGAATTTTTATCAATCTTTCAAAAATTAATTTCATTTCAAAAGTTTTCCATATTTATTTTATATTTAGTGTATAGTTAAAACAGAGGTAGAAAATAATTGTTAACATTTATTTTTTAAAAAAGTATTTTTCATACTTTTACTTCCCATTTTAAAAAAGTAAATGTTAGAATATAAGGTTTTGGATTTAAATTTTTTTATTAAATGTTTTTTTACTGTTATTTTTCAACTTAAATATTATTATTAAAATACTTAATAGGAAAAAGTGTAAAGGAATAAATTAAAGCTACTAGTTTATATTTTTTGTTTATTATCAACAAATATATTTCAGTAAATAAACAAAAAATAATTTTTAAACAAAGAACATAGTACTCATTTTGAAGAATTAATTCAATTTGAATGGTAACATATCCTGTACGTTTGTGGAATTTAGATTATACCAATAATCATTTATTGTAAACCAACCCTAAAATTCTTGATAAAATACTAAAAACTTTTATTTCACATTTAAAAAAAAAAAATAGAAGAATTACATTAAATTTTATTTTCATGTACTTTACTTTAGGAGTTCCAAAATACATTTACTCTTAAAACTTTTAAATAAAAGGTTCTTTTTAACAGTTATTTTTAACTTACAAAAGAGAAGTTTTTGTATTAGTTACATTTTAACTTTTTCGATAAAAAAAATAACTTTTTCGATCCCTGTTTAGAATCCAATTTTAATTTAAATAGTTATTGTAGAGGTAATTATATAGGTTATGTTTCAGATTATTATGCATTATAATATCGTGTTCACTGTATATTTTGTATTTTGCAGTTGAGCTATTTATTATTTATTATTTATTAATTATCTTCGCAATGATATTGATAAAATTGTATAATTAAATAATTTATTTATTTAAATTTAAACGTCCATTATTATTAACTAAGAATTTTGGGACGGGTTTTCTAAAGGTTACCAGCCTTTTCTAGCCAGGATAGGACTGATGCCTTTTCTTTTTTATATTTTACTAGCTGTTACCCAGCGTGCTATGCTACACCTACTTTCTGCATCTACAAAAACAAAAATAAATTAAAAACCAAATAATTAATATTAAAATCTAATAACGCAAATCTGTAACTATTTGGGCTCATTGTTTTGAGCTCGTAATCTCCGAACTGTGAGTCATACACAATTTTAAGCAGGCATATGATTCTCCCCGTGTCAAGACCTACCTGTGTGCCAGGTTTGGTCAAAATCGGTCAAACGGTGAGGATTTATATAAATAACAAACATACAGACAGACAGCTGGTAGACAGTTTTGACTTAGCCTACGATTCTTCCCGTATCTAGACCTACCAGTATTTCAAGGTCCAAATCAGTCAAACGGTGTGGACTTGTATAAGGAACAATATATATCTATATATATATATATATATATATGTATATATATATATGTATATATACATATATATATATATATATATATATATATATATATATATATAGATTAGAATTGCCACATATCCTTAGGGCGGAGATAAGTATAGTGGTTGAGCAGTCGACCCGTCTGGACGATCTGATTTCGAAACTCCGTCGAAGATTTTATCTTGTAGTTTTAGTCTCACGGGTCTTGACCGACATGCAAATCCAGCCTTAGGCATTGATAACTGCAGTTCATTGTTGTTTAATTTTAATAGAAACACAAAGTATATTAAAATGTATAAATATTATTAATGTAACAATTCAATTTAAAAATAATTCACTGAACAAAAATCGGACGCAATATTATAAAAATGATTTAAGTATTTATTTTTTTTTTTTAAATGCCCTCTCTTAATTTTAGGGTTTTATAGATTTAATAAAATTGTTGACTGTAAATTTATGTTCAAATAACTCATTCAGAATATATTTTAAAACAGTAAACTCGCCATGGGTATCTCTTTCTTTCAACAATTCTGTAGTTTTCCTTTTCTTTCGTTGTTTTTAAACAATATCGACGGCTGAAAATTCTTACTGTTTTCTTCGTCATATTCGATTTCGGAATCAAGACTGAGCAAGTGTAACGTAGCATCCCCGTCAGTAGTAGAATAATAGGGTTTCTGGGCCACTTCCAAAATTCCATCATTTCCCCAAAAAATGCACAACGAGATCATCCACTAATGTTTAACAAAAATGTGTTAAAATCTATATAAAACATTAATTTTTCTCATAAAAACGTAAACATATAAAAATAGGGCAAACCCCCAAAAATTATATAATTAATTTAATCATTTTTCTCTGATTGAACGGTGTTAGACATCTTTGTTTTCTTGAAAGTCAATAATATGCATCGACTTGCTATCACTTATATCTTTTAAACCATCGTAAACAAATGTTAGATTTTGTGAATTTAATTGTTGAATATCTTTTTTATTTAATTTATCATTAAATCCATCTGGTAGATAAACTTGAAATTTATCTTCTTTATGTTTTAAAGTAACAACTATTCGTTTTCCATATTTTGTTGAAATTTCTTTAAATTCTTTAATTGGATAAGATTGACCACATTTCAAATCTGATAGTTTCTTTATTGGAATATTTTGACATTGACCAACTAGCTGAATCTTTTTCAATGCTTCCATTTATTACGAATCAAATTTATCAAATAAAATTAAACAATTTTATAAAACCTTTAGTACAATTAATTTAAACAGTTTTATAATGTCCTAATGCTCTAGAATTAATTTTATCCTCTAAAATAAAACGTTTATCGTCATCTGGTGACAAAGCTTTTTTATTAACTTGAATTGAATATATTTCATGCTTATAACTCCTGATTTGATTCATTGTTCTATAATGAACTTTTGTAGTGAATAAACAATCTTTACAATCCTCGAATGAAATTTTATTTTTCACAACAGATTTCTTTGTACCTTTTGATTTCTTACAAATTGATATCTCATTTTTATGAGCATACATTTTAGATCTTAATCCAATAAATTCTTCCATAATTATTCCATTATTTTCATCTTTCATTTTTCCTAAAACTTTCTTATTTATTCTCGGCATATTGACTCTATTATCGGCAGGATAATCTGAAGTATCGAACAGATCAATCATATTTTTCATATCATCATAAAAATCCTCTGTTTTAATATGATATATAAGACTGTCTGTGTCCATATACATTAATTTAAGATTATTTTCATATTTCGGTTTCATAATATTATAATGGAAATCATACATTAAATGTTTCGATAAATCTAATATACTCATTCCAACATAGATTGGTTTATTAAATTTAACTTTTGTTTTATTCATATGAATAGCAGTTAAATTTTCATCAAAAATAGTTCTTCCTTTAAAATTCGGTTTAGCTATTAATTTCTCAACTTTTTTATAATCATTACATAATTTTACATCAATTCGTTTTCTTATATTTTCCATAGTTTTTCCAAACACTGAGTTATTCATTAATTTATAGAAATCTTTTTCAAAATCATTTACAGCTCGAGTTATCATTTTAGTGTTGAGATCAATATATTTTTGTAACCACGCTGATTGTTTAAATTCCAATACTCAATGAATCTTTTTTAATTTCAATCCCATAATCAAGCATTGCTTTAAATTTCTATAAAGAATAACATACCTTTCTTTATCATATAGGTAAGATTCTCATCCCGCTTTGCTTTCAACTACCCTGTTTCAACTACTTTTCTATTTTTATAATTTTTTCGTTTTTTCTTCTAAATGATTTCTAAATGCGAATGGTAACAAAATCCCCAAAATAATTTTCAAACGCTAATGGTAACGAAATCTCTAAAATAATTTCCAAACGCTAATGGTAACGAAATCTCTAAAATAATTTTCAAACGCTAATGGTAACGAAATCTCAAAAATAATTTCCAATCGCTAATGGTAACGAAATCTCTAAAATAATTTCCAAACGCTAATGGTAACGAAATCTCAAAAATAATTTCCAAACGCTAATGGTAACGACATCTCTAAAATAATTTTCAAACGCTAATGGTAACGAAATCTCTAAAATAAATTCCAAACGCTAATGGTAACGAAATCTCAAAAATTATTTCCAAACACTAATGGTAACGAAATCTCTAAAATAATTTTCAAACGCTAATGGTAACGAAATCTCTAAAATAATTTCCAAACGCTAATGGGAACGAAATCTCTAAAATGATTTGCAAACGCTAATGGTAAAGAAATCTCAAAAATTATTTTGAATCCAACGAAGAAAAACGCCTCCTTTCCGAATCAATTTTTATCCACCTAGAAAATAATCCAGTTAATGACAAAATTGACAAAGAAGTCATCTCCTCTACCTACTCCAACATCTTCCATTTATTAAAAACTCCATCCTAATCCCCTATACCGCCTGCAATATAGCCCTTTATACCTGCCTCCCTTTCCATTAACACAGCATTTTATGACTTTATGACCCCTTACTGTACTTTGCCGCTCTTTCTTTCATCTTCTATGTTCTCTGTCCATTGGGTGGTCCAGAACCCCTCTCCCCCTCACCAACTCCTTTCTTCCTATATTTCCCTGTATTAACTGTCAGAAATGATCCCGCATTTGTGAGGAATAGTTCTCTATCTTCCCATCGGTAAGCCCATATTGTTATTCTTATATCTAATCTAATATGTAATCTGTTATTCTGATATCTGTTTTCCTAATAATCCAAACACTATATATTATGTTCTTCCAAACACTATATATTATGTTCACTTCTATATATTATGTTCTAGTATTTTATGTTTTTGTCTTTTTCCACATATGTATGTATGTATATATGTATGTGTATTTATGTTTTTAGGCATATGTATATATATATATATGTATATATATATATGTGTGTATATTTCAGTACTACATCCGTCCTACTTGTTTTTTACATCCCTGATGAAGGCTTGAAGTTCAAGCCGAAACGTCGGCACAATAAAACCATTTTTATGATAAAATGTAGTTTTATTAAGTAGCAGTGACCGAACCCCGACAATCCCTACCTTGCATCATCAACGGTCAACGATCTCCTCTCAATGAATTACACGAAGAAAAGGGGCAACAACAACAAAATGGACACTACTACAGCGAGAATGACTACCAGACTCCAAGCCCGACTAGCCATGCAGACCTCGCTCCAAGCTCAACACAGTAGAACCTCCAGCTCTCCTTCCAACTCCTCCGCAGATTCTCTCACCACATCCATCGCTTCAGGACCTGAACCCACCTTACAACAGAGGAATCAAGCTTCTCAATAAACCGAGGTAGATCATTCCTATAGCTCCATCAAAACGAAATTCCCTGCCTATAAATTTCTCATCACCAAAATATCCCGGCTTACCCAGGCAAACACGATTGCTCGGGAACAGAGAATTTTCCTTCTCAAATGCCGCAGCAAAAATGTTTTCCCCACATTTATCGAACATTGCTTGAACAAAATCTCCCTCCCGCCACGCTACTCTGAAAAATTAGATGAAGCCAAACATCAATTTAAAAAATCAATTTTGAATTTAAAAATAAAAGAAATTAATAGTAAAATTTACTTTTCGGACTTAAAATTAGATAACCTCCACCACTCACTCCGGGAAAATATCGATGAAGGAGATTATAGCTCGTTTGTTTCCATCATGGAAACAACCAAAGATTTTACAAAAAAACAAAAAAAGCACACCCTTAAATCCAAACTTGATACAATCCTACTCAAGAAATATAACCATAATTCATTCCCCTCTGGGAAACCAGAATGGGTCCATAATATCTCCTCCATCGATATACCCCCCGAAGTGAACAATATTCTATCACTTGGGCCCAATTTTGCCACCCCTGTCACGAACCTGGGCAAATTGGTCCCAAAGCTTATCACCGATTTAGAATACATTCATAGAGATAAGACACTTATTGTAAATGATGAAGAGAGAGAACTATCCCGAATACGCATTTCCAACGTTATTACAAACCACCTACACCATCCTTCCCTCAAATCCCCCAAAATTTCTCCCCTACTCTACAAAGACATAAGAACCACCCGCTCCTTCCTTAAATCCCATAACGAATTAATCGTTACCCGGGCTGACAAAGGGAACAAAACCGTTATCATGGACAGGACTGAATACACGGAAAAAATGATCACACTCCTTTCTGACAACACCACTTACTTACCGACCCCCCATAACAGAAATCCCACCCCCTCCCTCACTCAATCCTTTAACAAACACATACATAAACTACATGACAACAAAGAGATTGACCAACGGACCCGCTCACACCTCATCTCACATAACTCCCAAGCCCCCAGATGCTATGGCCTCCCGAAAATCCATAAAGAAAATAATCCCTTACGTCCCATCATTTCTAATATAAACTCCCCCTCCTCAAAACTAAGCAAATTTCTCCTTACTTCCCTCCAGACCTTAAGTCACAATAACCCCTATGACGTACAGAATGCACACGACCTTAAAAAACAACTACACTCCTTTCTCATCCCCCCTAATTTCATTTTAGCCTCTCTAGATACCCAGTCCCTCTTCACAAACATTCCCATAGATAAAACCCTCGAAATTATTGACAAGAATTGGACCACCCTCGAACCACACACCAAGCTATCTCGATCTTCCTATCTTGAATCCCTATCCCTCTGCTGCAAATCCGGATACCTCCTATTCCAAGATAAATTCTTCAACCAGATCTCTGGCCTCGCCATGGGTAACTGCCTCGCTCCTGACCTTTCCAATATTACCCTTAATGACCTCGTTGACCAAATCCTCCCCATGTTCCCCGACGATATTATTTTCCTTAAAAAATATGTTGACGACCTCTTCCTCATAATTAATCCTGATAAGATTCCAGAAATTCTAACAGCCTTTAACTCCTACCACCCCCGGTTAATATTCACCATCGAGACCGAAACTAACAACTCCCTCCCTTTCCTTGACATACTCCTTATTAGAAATACAGACGGCTCTATATCCACTGATTGGTATACCAAACCCACTTAGTCGGGACGACTTCTCCATTACCTTTCCTCACACCCCAAACACCAAATCCTCAATACTGCCAGCAACCTAATAAATCGAGCCCTCTCCCTATCCGACACCAAATTTCACCCTGCCAACAAATCCCGACTCCTCGATATTCTTACTACCAATGGATTTCCTACGAACATTATCACCCGTCTCATAAATTCTTTTAATAACCCTAAACCCATCCCCACTACCCAAGATAATATTGTCCCTCAATTCAGAGGCCTCCCATATATCCCAAACCTCACAGAAAAAATCCAAAAATCCCTACGCGATACTTTCCCCACTCTAAAACTAGGACTATCGACACAGAACAAACTGAAAAACTTACATACGACTCTTAAAGACCCTATCCCACAAAAAGACAGGACCAATGTAGTCTACAGAATCCCCTGCATCACACCCAACTGCAATAGTGCGTACATTGGACAGACTAAAAACCCAGTAAGAAAACGTATCAACAACCACAAAAATGATGTACGGAATAAAGACATAAAGACAGCTTTAACTAGACATGCCATCACAGACGGACATGACTTTGGTTTTGACCAATACTCCATCCTTTCCACTGAATCCAACGAAGAAAAACGCCTCCTTTCCGAATCAATTTTTATCCACCTAGAAAATAATCCAGTTAATGACAAAATTGACAAAGAAGTCATCTCCTCTACCTACTCCAACATCTTCCATTTATTAAAAACTCCATCCTAATCCCCTATACCGCCTGCAATATAGCCCTTTATACCTGCCTCCCTTTCCATTAACACAGCATTTTATGACTTTATGACCCCTTACTGTACTTTGCCGCTCTTTCTTTCATCTTCTATGTTCTCTGTCCATTGGGTGGTCCAGAACCCCCCTCCCCCTCACCAACTCCTTTCTTCCTATATTTCCCTGTATTAACTGTCAGAAATGATCCCGCATTTGTGAGGAATAGTTCTCTATCTTCCCATCGGTAAGCCCATATTGTTATTCTTATATCTAATCTAATATGTAATCTGTTATTCTGATATCTGTTTTCCTAATAATCCAAACACTATATATTATGTTCTTCCAAACACTATATATTATGTTCACTTCTATATATTATGTTCTAGTATTTTATGTTTTTGTCTTTTTCCACATATGTATGTATGTATATATGTATGTGTATTTATGTTTGTAGGCTTATGTATATATATATATATATATATATATATATATATGTGTGTGTATATTTCAGTACTACATCCGTCCTACTTGTTTTTTACAGCCCTGATGAAGGCTTGAAGTTCAAGCCGAAACGTCGGCACAATAAAACCATTTTTATGATAAAATGTAGTTTTATTAAGTAGCAGTGACCGAACCCCGACAATCCCTACCTTGCATCATCAACGGTCAACGATCTCCTCTCAATGGTAGACATTTATTATTATATTTTTAGACGAGAATTAAGTTTAACTTAGTTAAACTAACTTTAACTTAGTTAGACTCTACTTAAACTTAGTTAAACTAAGTTTAACTTAGTTGAACTTTTTTGCTGTCTAACTTAAACTTTTACATATGGATATTTTTTAAAATCTCTAATTTACTTTTTCGATCTTCTATTTCTCCTTCTAAATAAAACTGGGTAAACTTATAAATCCAGAAAAGTAGGAACATTTGTTAGTAAAACAAATAAATCTAGATATATTATAATGTATCGTTGGTAACACGTAAGACAAGTAAAATACAACATTACTAAAACTAATTAATCTAACTTAATTTTAGAGTTTCTAGAGAAAATATATTGTTATATTAACTATATATTTTCTGTATCCCAAGGCATTATTCCATAATTTTCTAGATTGGGAGGTCTGTAATATGTTCTTCTCTTTCGGTTATTAAAATGGAATCCACTACCGGTTTTTTTATCATCTTTTTGCTCTTCTTCTGTGTAACATTTGTTAATAGCATTAATAATTTTTGTTTTATATTCTAATCTTTTATCTTTATCTAAATCTTTTAATTCTATAAATTTATCTTCTTCTGGATCGTAGACAGTAATTAAAGCACAACCGTTTTTAAGAAATATTAGATCTAAATATTCTGCTTGGTATTCTTCGTCAAATAAACTATTTATCATTTCTCTAATTCTTTGGTAATAAGATTTATTTGTATAAAGTATTTCTAAAAGCCTTTTGTTAAAATCATCTACTTTATCCATTTAATATATTTAAAAATGTATTTTGTTACACTAATTCTTAGAAAATAAATATACCTTAATAGAATTTAGATTTCTTTTTTGGAACTTAAAATTAAAGATAATTAACGAGATTTTTTAATAAAATATACTATGTGTTTTATATCGAAGGTGGGGGGATTTTTTCCCTACCTTTAAAGTTTCCATAATTAATACGATGTTTTTCCCTAACATGGTTTCGAACAGCCTTTTAGGATCTGTATATTCTAAAATTTCTGCGATATCTTTAGCCTTAAACCATCTAGAATTATAAATATTTCTTTTATATTTTAAAGGTTTTAGCTTCTTCTTTTCGAGAACCAAAAGCTAAAGAATATAAACCTAATTCATTAATAAAAATAGTTGATTTCTTGTTACCTTTCAAAGGATTTTTTATATTTTTAGTTTATAATCTTCTTGATTGTTTCTTTTGTATTTTTATATTTTAATAATTCTGCGATATCTTTAGCCTTAAACCATGGATCGTTATTTTTATCTAGAATTATAAATATTCTTTATATTTTAAAGATTTTAGCTTCTTCTTTTCTGGAACCAAAATTTAAAGAATACAAACCTAATTCGTTAATAAAAACCGTTTGAGGCTGTATATTCGGAGGGGGTAGACAATCTCTACCCGGTTGTTTTTGAAGAATTTCATAACTTTTTTTATATTTTTCATTTACAAAGTTTCTAATTGTTTCATTTGTATTTTTATATTTTAATAATTCAGCGATATCTTTAGCTTTAAACCATGGATCATTATTTTTATCTAGAATTATAAATATTCTTTATATTTTAAAGATTTTAGTTTCTTCTTTTCTGGAACCAAAATTTAAAGAATACAAACCTAATTCGTTAATAAAAACCGTTTGAGGATGTATATTAAAAGGGGACGGATTTCGTCCCCCTAAATTTCCATATTGATTACGATGTTTTTCTCTCATAATCACGAATTGCTCTTCGAGGATTAGTATATTCTAATAATTCAGCAATATCTTTAGCTTTAATGTTTGTAAATAATTTTTGAGATTTCTTTACCATTAGCGTTTGCGAATCATTTTAGATATTTCGTTCCCATTAGCGTTTGGAAATTATCTTAGAGATTTCGTTACCATTAGCGTTTGAAAATTATTTTAGAGATTTCATTACCATTCGCGTTTGAAAATTATTTTAGAGATTTCGTTACCATTAGCGTTTGAAAATTATTTTGGGGATTTTGTTTCCATTCGCATTTGGAAATCATTTAGAAGAAAAAACGAAAAAATTATAAAAATAGAAAAGTAGTTGAAACAGGGTAGTTGAAAGCAAAGCGGGATGAGAATCTTACCTATATGAGAATCTTACCTATATGAGATTTCGTTACCATTAGCGTTTGATAATTATTTTAGAGATTTCGTTACCATTAGCGTTTGGAAATCATTTTATAGATTTCGTTACCATTAGCGTTTGGAAATTATTTTTGAGATTTCGTTACCATTAGCGTTTGGAAATTATTTTTGAGATTTCGTTACCATTAGCGTTTGGAAATTATTTTAGAGATTTCGTTACCATTAGCGTTTGAAAATTATTTTAGAGATTTCGTTACCATTCGCGTTTGAAAATTATTTTAGAGATTTCGTTACCATTAGCGTTTGGAAATTATTTTAGAGATTTCGTTATCATTAGCGTTTGGAAATTATTTTAGAGATTTCGTTACCATTAGCGTTTGAAAATTATTTTGGGGATTTTGTTACATTCGCATTTGGAAATCATTTAGAAGAAAAAACGAAAAAAATAGAAAAGTAGTTGAAACAGGGTAGTTGAAAGCAAAGCGGGATGAGAATCTTACCTATATGATAGTAATTTTTAGAAGTTTTTTAGGATCCTGAAAAAATCTGCAATCAGATGAATGATAGTAATTTTTAGAAGTTTTTTAGGATCCTGAAAAAATCTGCAATCAGATGAATGATAGTAATTTTTTGAAGTTTTTTAGGAACCTGAAAAAATCTGCAATCAGATTGATGATAGTAATTTTTTAGAAGTTTTTAGAACCATCAAAATTTTGGGTTTTTTTAGAACTGAGCTCAATTTGGATGTTTTCGAGGATATGATTTTTTTTGGAGAATGATGTATTTTAGATACTATGTGTAGTGATATTTGGAATTTTGTATTAAAATCATCAAAAACCCAGCGATCAGGTTTTTGGGGGAAATGATGGAATTTTGAAAGTGGCCTCTTAACCCCCTTTTATATCTACTCCCGTCTATCGGACCAAGGCACGTCACCGAGCTGGGAGTTATGATATCGGCACTGCACTGGGTCCTGGGACAGATCTTATGTGTCCTATTTCCCCTCTATTGCTGCAGACCTCTGACATGCCTGCTCTCTGCTACGCCTGCGCTCTGGTCAATTTGCGCCCGGCCTTAATGGAAAATCTGGCAGCTGGAACTTAGTACTGGTTCACTATTTCCATAGTGTACCTGATATTCAAGAATAACCAAGCCAGTACACTGCTAAGAAAAACAATTCGACAAACATTAACTTAACAAAACCAATCTATTAAACTAAAATTATTAAATTTATACAGTCTCAAAAAGGCAGAAAACAGACTAATTATTTGTGAAAATATCTTCAATACAAATGCAAAGTATCGAATGTGAAAAAACGCTTTTTTAATTTTCTAACTATACGGATAGCTGTTTCACTGATGTACGGCAAACTCTCGAATCTAAGTTCACTCAGTAAAAGGGAAAGTAACCACTATCAAAGGTCGAATCTGCCGAATATTTGACAATCCAAAAGCAAAGTTATGAACAAAAGTTTTTTCACTCTCGAAAGTGATGATTTTCACATTCAATACTTTGCATTTGTATTGACGATATACGAGAATATATCGTCGATACAAATGCAAACTAACGAATATGAAAAAATGCATCTTTCATTGTCCATCTTTAATAATTTCTGCTGGACTTATTTACGGCAAATTCTTCAATCTGACTTCATTAAAGGGAAAGTATTCCACTATCAAAAGGTCAAATCTGCCAAATATTTGACTGTCCAATAAAAAGTTATGATTAAATATTTTTCCACTCTGAAAAGTGGTGATTTTCATATTCCTTAGTTTGCTTTTGTATCGAAGATATCAATGAAGTAAGTAGTATATAATTATAAACTCCTGAACATTAGAATACGTCCTGACTCTAGAACGGGACTTACAGATGACGAGGGTACACTGGGAGGTACCTGGGGACAGGGAAAATGCCCCCCACCCTAAGCCTCCTAGCACCTCACCTTCGAATTCCTATGATTTTGTTCAATGAATTTAAACAAAAAAATTAATAAATAGATAAAAACTGCTGAAAATAGGGAATACCAAAAACAATTCTAAAGAACGAAATCAACACCAGTACAGTAATCTAGATATTCATAGGGCATCTTCGAAATCCAAGATGCCGTTGAAACAAAATATTGTTTCTATTTATACGTATCCTGTTTTATTGACTAATACATTTGACTACTATAAGCAATCACAAAAATAACGAGAAGTGAAAAAAAAACTGTAGGAAACACACAAAAAGATTCGTTCAAATAAACGAAATTACCTATGTTTTAAGCACTTATTTCTCCAAATATGACCATCCCATCGCAAATGTCTTCAAAACCTTTTTTGTAGAGAATTTAGAAACCTTTCGAATGGTAATCTTTTGCTTGCCAAGATTCCGAACCGTTTACGTGATATTAATGAAAATATACGAAGTTCCCAAAACTTTTCATGACTAAAAATTAAATATTTTATTTTAATCCTTCCTTTACTCCAAACGTAACCAAATTTTCAAAATATTAGTTTTGATAAAATTCAAACATGCAGAAAATGTTTCAACTGAATCCCATTATTCTAAGTACCAAAATGAAAGACAAAAAGAACAGTTCGAATAAGCGAAATCAATTACTTTAAAGTTTTAAGCACTTATTTCTCCGATTGACATCGCGTAATCAAAACATTCATCACAACCTTTTTTGTAGAGCACTTAGTAAGCTTTCTAATGGTATTCTTCCGTTTACCAAGATTCTCAACCTTTTTCAAGATATTAAGGAAAGTATACAAAGTTACCAAAACCTTTTATGTCTGTTAATAAAATATTTTATTCTAACCCTTCCTTAACTCCAAACGTAACCAAAAGTTTAACATGTTAGTTTTGATGAAATTCAAATATGCAAAAAATGTTTCAACTGAACTATTTTTCCAATTTTCTCAAAAACGGTTGAAAATGGTTATGAACTCAAAAACGTAAGCGTTACGATTTTTTTGCTCGAATTTTGCCCCAAACGCCATCTTCCAGTGGGCGGATTCTGCTGGTTAACGAACTTGACCTTTCAAATTGGACGACGGATTTTTGTACCAAATTTCATCACAATCGGACCATGAGGGAAGCCAGAAATGAGCGAACAGACAAATATATATATATATATATATATATATATATATATATATATATATATATATATACTTTTTCTTCCATTGTTGACCTTAAACTTCAATATACTTGTTTTTTGTAGCCAATAGGTCATAAAAACACTCCTTTCACTTCCTGTATTTTATTATTTTCACCCTAACCGGTTTCGAGCTATTCTGCTCCTCCTCAAAGGGTATTTCCTAAAATTATTTGTACATTATACATGTATAATTTGATTGTAAGAATTACATTTTTACAACATTGTGTGTATACTTACATTCGATGGTCATTTCCCATCACGTACATTTATATAAAGTATTTTTAATATTGCATAGCAATATGCGTCTCAGGGTTATGAAACACTAGTATCCTAACCTTCCTCCCCGTAAACCTGTCTACAGTCCCCGTCATTTCTATTCTGCAATACAAGGTTCTGAAAGATTTTATTTAAGTATTTGATGTCCTTTTTTTTATTTACCACCTGTTCCTATCTTTCTACAATATAAAGGTTTTCTTTAATCTTTCTTTTGAGGCTGTTTGGTTCTTTATCCAAAATTTTTGCTTCCTGAAAATTGAATGAGTGGGAATTTTCTGTGGCGTGGTCTGAGAGGGCCGTTTGACATTGTGAATGATCGTCTACACTTTTTGCATGCTGCATGATACGCTTTTTGAGAATTTGTTCGGATTCTCCTATATATTTTGCGCTACAGTCCCCACATTCGAGCAAATAGTGGGGGGGAATGTGGGGACTGTAGCGCAAAATATATAGGAGAATCCAAACAAATTCTCAAAAAGCGTATCATGCAGCATGCAAAAAGTGTAGACGATCATTCACAATGTCAAACGGCCCTCTCAGAACACGCCACAGAAAATTCCCACTCATTCAATTTTCAGGAAGCAAAAATTTTGGATAAAGAACCAAACAGCCTCAAAAGAAAGATTAAAGAAAACCTTTATATTGTAGAAAGACAGGAACAGGTGGTAAATAAAAAAAAGGACATCAAATACTTAAATAAAATCTTTCAGAACCTTGTATTGCAGAATAGAAATGACGGGGACTGTAGACAGGTTTACGGGGAGGAAGGTTAGGGTACTAGTGTTTCATAACCCTGAGACGCATATTGCTATGCAATATTAAAAATACTTTATATAAATGTACGTGATGGGAAATGACCATCGAATGTAAGTATACACACAATGTTGTAAAAATGTAATTCTTACAATCAAATTATACATGTATAATGTACAAATAATTTTAGGAAATACCCTTTGAGGAGGAGCAGAATAGCTCGAAACCGGTTAGGGTGAAAATAATAAAATACAGGAAGTGAAAGGAGTGTTTTTATGACCTATTGGCTACAAAAAACAAGTATATATATATATATATATATATATATATATATATATATATATATACAAATTTGAACCACCGTTATTTTCGGTCTCTAGGGGTTCTGAAACGCGAAATTTTCTAGTCGGCACTTCCGGATTGTTTCATTGTATCAACCCTATAAGCGGGGTTCCTCCCTATGGGGAGGGAGGAACCGCGCTAAAAAAAAAAAAAAAAAAAAAGAAGCAAAAAAAAAACAACGCTCATCTGTTCAATTATGAAATTGTTCACATGTAATTATTCCCTTTAAATGCTGAAATTTTGTCAGCTGGTTTTTGTTTAAATTATATATATGTATGTTTAAGAATGTGTGTTTGTGTGTGTGTCTATATACGTGTGTCTGTGTACACGTATAAAAAATGTTTTGTTGTACTCTCTGATTGCTGCTTTGAGTTATACATATTTTTTAATCATTATATTTCACTAAAATTAAAGTTTAATTTGCCTTTTTTTGCAAAAAAAATAAAATAAAAAAAGATGTACAAATAGCAACGATGCCGTTTATAATTCCTGGAGGGTCTCCCCGTTGTCTAGTGGCTAGCGCCTTAGATTCATAAGCGGGAGATGGTGGGTTCGATCCCCACCAGCGGCAGGAATTTTCTCGTCCCACGGCTCGTTGGGAAAATTCCTCACTTCACCCTGGATGTCGGTGCTAAACTAAAAAAAAAAATCCTGGAAAAATGTAGTTTTCCTGACAGTTTACTAAATTTTTTCTTCTTGCCAATTAGCTTTTTTTATTATAATATAGATAAGAGGAGAAACGAGGGGGAGGGGGAGTTGGTACAGATTAAAACAGGAATGTGATAACTTTCTTTTAAATCATTTTACGTTCTCCTTGAACTTCTTGTGTAAATACAGTTTCACAGTTTCACTGGACTGGTTATTTTTAGAAGAGTTTATTTTTAGGGCAAAGGTGGGATGAAATTTTATGACTCTTTTTTTTAACCATTGAGATTCCACTGCCACTTCACGGTAACAAAACTCAAAATAGTATTAAATGTTTATATTGTCACATTGTACTCTAAATATGCCCCAAATTTAAAGCAAATCTAATGTGGAAGAAGATTCTTTGAGATTGGTATGCGGCGAAGCAGGTTATACCGGCAAAGAGTCAAAGGGCTGGCTTCAATTCGATTTAATCCTTCGTCAATTTTGGCTTGAATCCTGGATAGTATGGTTGATGGGAGGATGGGGATATTGGATTACCTGGTCCACCATTTTCCAAAGCTCCTTCTGGAAATTCGCTTCTAAAGTGGAATTCATTTATCTCCTTCGGTGGGGATCCCTTGATCAAAGACGTCAGCTTTAGGCTGGCAAAGGAAACCATCGACACTCTTATGGAGGAAGAAAATTGCTCAATGATTGCGTTTTTTCGCGCCAATCTATAATAAATTACTTTACATAACTCATAAAAACAGGCTTTTATTAACCCGCAGAATCCCTTATTCTGCGGATATAGTTTGCAGAAAAGTGTGCCTACCAACCGCCAGTTGCTCTTCGTTTCACATAGTATACGTGTCATTTTACTTCAAAGTAAATTTGCGCTCCACCGTGAATCATATTAAGCTATTATCACGTCTACACGTGATAATATTTAGAATTCGACGAATAAGCAAATCAAATATCATGTCTCATTGGTGTTTCGGAATTAATGATAATGTATTTGTCCGAACAAAACAACACTCATAAACTTATTAAAATTGTCTGACATGCAGGAATTGCATTATGGTAGGAAATGTTAGGTTACTGTTTTACACATGGTAGGTTAATGCGGAAAAATAACAGATAGAACATGTGCCCCTTCATTGCACAGAGCGTACTAACAGCATAACAGGTAGAAAGAAAGCCGAGACTGAAATTATTTTAGAAATACAGAGTGGATCGGCCACCAATGTGTTAAAATCTCTTCTCAATTGTGAATTAACTAAAAAGTGCTTCTTCTGTAAACAGAACTCTGCACATTGGTTGAATGCGGACCCTTACCGATCACTTAGGCGGGTAAAAACCCACCCAAACTGGAACTGAATTGGGCATATTTCTATAAACGAAAACAGTTCCCTTGCACTAATACGCTCTTGAGTTCTGGGTAATCACTAATTAAAAGAATATGTCATTTCCACACATCTCTTTAACCAGCTCTCCGAAATAATAGACAAATTGACCAGAAACCCTTAAGGATTAATAGTTCTAAGCCTAATAAAAAAAGTCCGTCACGCAGGAGCTGCATAACTAAGCACTTTCCTCAGAATTTTGTAGTGTAGACTACATTACTGAATAATTTGATGTAAATAACCTATATAAATAAAATAAAAACGTGAATAGTTCTGCTCATTTACATTTCTTATGAGAACAGTTAAATTATTAATTTTGTAAATAATTCGCTTCCAGAGTTATGTTAATACATGATACTGTACTGCTTAATAAATACACAAAAACTTCATAGTCCGTCTTTAGATCTGACGCAGGAACAGGATACAGTCCCCCTAATGGGAGATAGCGCTCCTCGCGGCGGCTTTGGGAACCTACGTTTGGCGAGATAAACACACCTTTCCGATTGTCCGATTTACTTCATTTTTACAACACTTCTTTCTCATGAGATACCCATGACGTATACCGCGTTTGGTTACAATACAGGAGAAATTACGGCCTGTATGAGTATATTAGTACTTTAGGTCTGGAGTAAACCCACCCTTTAAATAACCCGATTTAGTTAGATGTTCATTACCACCACGAATACCGAGTTTCATTGAAATGTAACAAAAATTACGGATGGTAGGGACAAATTTGTAATGTGGGACCGGAGTAAACCCCCCCCCCCCTCCTAATGAACCGATTAAGTTTATTTTTACAACGTATTTCTCTCTTTAGATCAACATAAGAAATACCAAGTTTCGTTGAAATTTAACAAAAACTACGGCTGGCACGGTCAAATTAGTGTTTTGGGTCCGGGGTAAACCCCCCCTCCCGGTGGACCGATTTTGTTGGTTAACGAAATCGTTCAATCGTATGCTAATTGAACGCTATATACCAGGTTTCGTGAAGAAAAAAACAAAAACTCTGGCCTCTATCGTGTTAACAAACACACACATATATATATATATATATATATATATATATATATATATATATATATATATATATAATTTTAACGGGGTTCATTTTCGGTGTCCACTAGGATCGATGAAGATTTGAAGAAATTTTTCAAAAATTGCGTCATGAGTGCATCCTCAATAGCTACTTTCCTTCGGAGGAAAGTGCTACTAGCTGAAGCTTAAGAAGAATTAAAGAGTAATTTCTCTGGATAATAACCCATTCTTATTCTGATAATTATGATATAGCGCATTTTATTATAAGTGAGGGTACACGAACAACCTTTTTTTTTTTACGGCGCTTCGACGTCTAGGCCATTAGCGCCATATATATATATATATATATATATATATATATATATATATATATATATATATATATATATATATATATATATATCAAATCGATAAAGATTTGGAGAAATTTTTCAAAAATATCGTCATGAGTCCAACCTCAATAGCTACTTACATTCGAAGGAAAATGCTAAAAGGCCTACTCACAGGAACTTCATCTTAGATCCTGAGCCCTTCTTCGGAATATCGAAAAGCTTTGTTATAAGGATGGTAGAAGAAATACATAGATATTGGCAGGCTAAGCAAGGCATGAGACAGGCAAAGCTACTTGTCCAGTTGTCAAAAGACAGGGTAATGTATTTCCTTCAATTGGCCAGGACTGATCTAAGAAGGATAGTTGGACTTCTCACAGGACATGGTCAGTTAAGACCATGCACGATGGGTCTAATAGAGGACCCTACTTGTCGCTGGTACCTCGAGCAAGAGGAAACCTCACAGTATGTTCTATGTGAATGTGAGGCATTAGCCTACAACAGACTAGTGCAAATAGGGAAGGAAATTGCTACGCACAAGGATATTGCCGAGGCTACTCCCAAGGAGCTCAAGCTTTATGCGAGGAGCTGCAAGTTGGAAAGGGAGTAATGTAGGGATGCAAATCACAATAGATCCAATTCGGTCGTAGTGAATGAGGGCGTCAGTGACAGCCCAAGTCCCTTTGTATTGTATTGTATTATTGTAACTGCTTCCTGATATTCATTTAGAAAGCATAGAATATAAAGGGTTAGTATGTTGTTTTGATATTTTCAGAAAAAGTGAAAATGAAAAAAGGCCCGATTTTTATGTGGCCCAGACGAACAATATCTTTTATTCGATCTACCTCCTGGTCGTTCTCAAGCATATGTATTGTAGAGAGCATAAGAAGTATTTTTAATTGTTTCCTGCCATAGAAAACTATGTTGTCAACTACACACTCTTTGCCTTTGATGACAAGGTGATCTTTTGACCCTGTATGCAGACGTGTGATGGAATCAACATGATTGGATCCATTTAGCTTGATCTTTCAGGAAACAATTACATAAAATAACCGCGCAAAAATGAATGAGGATAGTTATAATTTATTCGTTATCTTAACATTTTAAATGAATTATCTATTATATCCAATATTGGTAAGAACAAACAAAATAGAAAATACAATACAATTCGCAAGCCTTTTATTAGTATTAAATGTCTTAAGAATAGTAATTATTAAGATTACCTACTCATTTTGTAAACAAACAACTTGTCGTATTTTCTCTATTTTAATCCATTTGTGGTTTTACTAACCTAAAAGTAACTAAATCTGTCAATTAAAGAGAGTCCGTTTGACCAACGATGGATTTTTCGTCCTTAATTTAATAATAACAATCCTTTTGAAGCCGACGTCAATCCATTGATACCTACCCAATCCACTGGAGATGACTGCCAATAAATTGGCTCTCCGAATATCAAATTACTTCATTCCACGATTGCTATTTCCGAGGTCATGTTGTTACTAACGGCGATTCTCGGTCTTTCCGACGATTGGTTTATTTCTCTGAAATTGCGGCAAATATCTATTATTCATCAGATAATTCATCATTGCTCCGTGTACAGCAAAAATGGACTGATATTAATGAAATATGGCGATGGAAAATTCTTTGCTCTGCCAAAGGTAAAATGAAAGCTCTAATTTGTTATACAACAGAAGATCAAACCTGAACAAATCCATTGAAAAATATTGTAGCAATTACTGTTTCCAGGTATACTCTTTCTACCTATTATGACGTGGAGGATCAAATTTAAAAAAAACAAAAAAAACAACAACTCCACAACGATAACTATCACTGCATAAACTGTGTAACCAACTCCATGTTAGAAATTAATAATACAGTGAAACCTCTCTATGGCGGACACCTCTGGGAGAACCAAAGTTGTCCACTATAGAGAGGTGTCCGCTATACAGAGGGGTTGGTCCAGATGGATACGTACCGAATTTGTGCATTTAATTCATGTTTTAATTAACCATTTAATAATTATCCATAACAAGTTTTTTTTTTAAGTATATAGAAAGAAGTTCAATAAGTATAAACTTAAAAAAAAAATTTTATTCTAAAAAGTTTAAAGCATAAAGAAGTTCTTAGTTCTCGGACAAAATTTTTGTCACAATTTTCCGTTCATTTCTTCAAAATTTCATCTTTCTTTTTCAATATTTCTGCTGCTTGTGTTTTCCCTATCTTAAAAAACTCGGCAACTTTACGCACACCACATTTTTCGCGATTGGAAAATGTTATCACGTCAATGTTTTCTTTAAGTGTCAGAGATTTCCGATTAGACATATTGAAGAGAAAGCACGATACTTACTCAAGAAGAGCTAAAAACCATAAAAAGTGAATAGAGGGAAGTTCTGCGGAAGGACTGTGAACCGAACAGAGTTATGGAATATTCCCGGAACCGTGATACCGCGTAGGCAAAACAATAAACAATAGTAATCTGCTTCTGCAATAAAATCATATGCTTCTGCTGAAAAGGAAGAGGTTCCTGTTGTGAAATTCCTAGTAAGATATTACTAGTCACTATTCTGTATATACTTCTTACTCTAACAAAGAGTTTGTTATTGTGAACGCATTTTTCTGGAAACCTACACAGATGGGAACGCTTCTATAAATAACATTAGCTGTAATTTTCCGTAGTATGGAGGTAAAAAATCAGGTTTTTCTGTCCGTGTCCTTTGTACAGAGGTGTCCGCAATATAGAGGTTAATTTTACCTATAGAAAAATTCGGGACTGCGAGAAAATATCCGTTAATAGAGGTGTACGCTGTAGGGAGGTATCCATTAACGGAGGTTTCACTGTATATACAATACTCGTATGGTTTATGTGGAAAATAAACGGTCTTTATACAACGGGGCATGTTTTTTTAAATTTAAATTACGGATAATGGAGTCCAGATTCATTCAAATGTTTTCTCCGCCCATTTTTAATTACTTCACTAAAGTATTATACAATACTTATTCAAAAAGATTTATTTTTAGAGTTCCTTGTTAATATTTAAAACGCCCCACCCCCATTTTGTTACTCAAGGGCTTCTTTTAGTTTTTATTTTATAATACTTTTCTGTAATATTCATTTTGTAATATGCAATGAGGATATACTCTTGTTACTTGGGGTCTACAGCCAGCAAAGCTCTGGTTGATTTTCTTACTGATAAGTCCATCATTTTTTTTTCCTCTTTGTACGTACATGTTTTGTTTATTTTTTTAATAAATGTTCTTCTGATGTCCCAGACATGAACAGTAAAAATAGCCCGAGAACCGCCCAAAAAATAAAACCGGGGGTGAGAAAACGAAACTGGATGTTGATGGATAAGGAATTCGACTTTTATGTATAGAAAATGTTTTCTGTTCCAAATTACATCTAAACCCGTTTTGTTTTCTTTTTTAAAGTTTGGGTGCTGTATATTGGAACCGCCAATATCATTGCGAGATATGAAATTTCTCAACGGAATTTTGCGGCATGATTGAGACGATGTCGCTCGTTTAGGTGTAAGAAAAAAAACCTGTAAGAGACCCTACTATGTAATAATTAAGAGATGGGTCCAAAATTAGTTAGCAATAAAACTGATATCAGAAGATAAATTCATGGTAGTTGGTACCTTCAAAGGGTACCTAGCTTATTGCTGACTTGATTGGTAAGTAGCCATTGATGATCAGTGATGATATAGCTGCGTTATTAGGATTGGTTTGATCAAACAGCATTGCAATGGAATAATCAGTGGTCCCTCTATAGTAGCCTATAGACAGACTATGCCTTCTTTAGTACATTGCAATAATTTGTTTTAAAATACTTAGCATGTAAATCAGTAAATCATCTAACTGTTAATCCATATCATGTGTAAAACGCCAGAGCTTTTTCAATAAATAAATATAAATTCATCGCCCATTGAATAAATCTGCAGAAGAGGAAAATATGCAGTTAATATTTCTATCAGAGAAACCTTTCAAGCCTACGACTCTCATTGAATACCCGACAAATGAATGAGAATTTCCCCAAATCCACCTAGGGAATTATGTAATATTGTTGTCGATAATACAGTAATAATTAATTATCCGTGTAATATATTCTGTGCTAACACAGACTCCTCAGCCGAGCTATTACTATGTTCACTGACTCGTTTTGTTTTTGATATTAATTACTTCGTTACAGCTTAATTGGTTTACTGATTGAGGGCCGTTTGATGATTTAGTTAAATGCACTTAGAGATAATTGTCAAGTTATTTGTACAAGAGCTTATCCTTGATGGTCCTCGTCTGGATTGTCTTATCATAATAGGATTTAAGGAATATATTAATCTAATCTGTATAATGTTTGTTTTATCATATTATGTTGATAATTGTTATTATATATCGGACTAATTAATTTGAAATATTTAATATATCAGGAGTTTGCTCATGCAATGTTTATGACATTGAGTTAATCCGATCTTTGTTGACTATACTATAGGTAGGCTTGCCGTATTTTTGGCGAGTGAAATCGGGATACATTAATATGAGATGGGCATACTGATAGGGAGGGGCTGGAATAAAAATGGCACAAAGTAGTAGCATAATGGAGAGTTTTAGGCCTTTTTTAAGCCTCGCAAGAAAAGGACGTGGGGAATCTAGAACTTTAGATTGTTCGTTTACCCACCTGTTAAAAATTAAAAAAATAAGTTTTGCAACTTAACTTAAAAAAATCGCCCAGCCAAGTAGCAAAGTTTTGTGTTAGTAGTTTCTACGTTTGCTCACAGATTACAGTTAGAATACATCTCACTGGTTTGACACCGTGCACGGTAGTCAAAAATGTTCGTTGTAGAAAAGTAACCGGTTCACAAAAGATTCTTAAAAACATAAATTCATTACTTTTTACATCTTACAGCTGTTTTCGGGACATTTATAAAACCAGGTGGGACACCGAGACAAGAGGAAAATACCGGAACTGTCCCGGTCAAACCGGGACGTATGGCAACCCTAACTATAGGGAACGGATTCCCTCAACTAAAAACATCCATCTGAGATTCCTTCCTCCGTGTGCCTCACAGGAAGTGCCTCGCCCCAAGCATACCAACTGTCCCGGTTCCTTGCCAAACCCTTCATGGAATCCAGCCGCTTTCCTTTTATTTTCTCTCTTCACGCCATTCTGTCCATCGATATCATCCTTGGTCTCATTCTAGTGCCTAGCTTAGAAGATTTGTATGCCCTACAATCACTAATTCTCCGAACGAGTCCGAACTACTTTAGCTACTGTACCAGGAGCAGCGTTAAGTTACTCATCCCTATCTCCTCTTTTGTTCTTTCATTCCTAAGATCATCCCACCGATATCCGTCTGCTATTCTTCCAACATATCTCATCTCTGCTTCGGTGACTCATCTCTGCACGCGGAAAAGGGCCCGCCTCTCGCTTCCATACATAACGGTGGAAAGTTAAGTTCCATTAACAATGTGTCCTTTTACATGTTTGTTTTTCGACTTCACATATCCGAAAAACAAAGATCTGCAGTTTCACACCTACCAACTGCAAGAAGAAAAATCATTCCGAATTGTAATCAGACACTTACACCCAACCACGCCAGAAGAAGATATATTACAAGCTCTGGACGAGATTGGTTTCAAAGCAAGAAATGCCAGGAATGTCTTGCATCCACAGACAAAAACTCCGTTGCCCTTGTTTTTCGTGGACTTAGAGCCAGCCTCAAACTGTGAAGACTTATTCAAGCTTACAAGACTTCTCTATACGAGTGTTGTAATAGAAGAGCCACACAGAAAAGAAGGGTTGATTCAGTGCCAAAGATGCCAGGGCTTCAATCATACAAAAAAGTTTTGTACTTTGAATCCGGCATGCGTAAAATGCGCCGGTCCACATCTCACAGCTGACTGTCCTAAAAAATCTAGAGAAGAAAAGGCCAAATGTGTACATTGTCAAGGAGACCATCCGGCTAACTACAGGGGCTGTCAAACGTACCAAGAGCTTCTCCTGAGACGACGCCAGCTCTATAAACAGTCTACCATGACAGCCAATTCACCTAAAACCGAAGAACAGCGCCTAAATAGAAATATCTCCCAGCAAAGGTCTACATCACAGCAGACTCCACATCAGCCATTAGGAAAGGTTTCCACCGCTCTGCCACCCCTCCAGGTTATCCAACAAGCAGAATCTACTCAACAGCCCGAAGCTCCAGAATGTTCAACAACTTCAGGTCATATTTCACGCACTTATGCTCTAGCTACCAAACCTTCATCCTCATCTCCTGATATTTCATCACCTTCCTATTCCTCATCCCAAGCAGAATTGCAAGCCATACCTTCTTCCCTTAATGACATCCTTGTTGAAATGAGATCCCTTCTAATGCCATTAATCCTTCTACTAAAAAACTCACTCATCTCCCCCTCCATTCCTCTCAAATATGACCCACCCCCATTTTAGGCCAATCACTGTCCTCCTGTGGAACTCGAACGGATTACTTAACCACACTGACGAACTGACTATGTTTCTTAAAAACAAAAACATTGACATAGCTTTACTGACCGAAACACACTTAACTCCACGTAACACATTTTACATTTCTGGATACAAAACGTACAGGACTGATCACCCGGACGGGACTGCACACGATGGATCTGCAATAATTATACGAGCAACACTCTCTCATTTTCTTTACCCAAACCAATTTCCCTCAGAGCCTTTCCAAAGTACAACTATCTCTTTCCAATCTTCCCAATTCCCCATCACAATTTCAGCCGTATACTGCCCTCCTAATAAATCTGTTTCCTCTTCCACCTTCCACTCATTCTTCCAATTCCTTGGTCCCCGTTTTCTCTCCGGTGGCGATTTCAACTCCAAACACCCTGCGTTCGGTTGTAGAACAGCAAACCCTCGAGGCAGAGCTCTTCTCCAAGCCCTTTCCTTCATTCCATCCAAAGTTATTGCTCCTTCATCCCCTACTTACTGGCCAACATCCCGATCTAAACTTCCCGATATCATCGACTTCTTTATAACTTCCGGTATCTCACAAATACCTTCTGATGTCCAAACATTAGATGAACTATCCTCTGATCACAGCCCTGTTATACTTTCTCTCAATTCTAATGTTGACCTTTATTCTATCCCTTCCTATCCTACGCTCACCCCTGGACCAGTTGACTGGAAATACTTTCAAGACTCCCTAGAAGAAACCCTCAACCTCAATATTCCTCTAAAAACAAATACAGAAATAGACGACGCAGTCCATAACTTCACACTTGCAATCCAACAAAGCTTACACAGAGCAAACATCTACAAAACACCTCGACGACGTAAAACATATGATTACTTACCTACAAACATACAAAACTTACTGAATGAGAAGAGAAAGGAAAGAAGAATATGGCAAAACACAAGGTATCCCTCTGACAAAACTCGACTAAACCAACTTACAAGGGAATTAAAAACTGAACTCAGAAAACACAGAAACGACCAATTTGAATCTTACACAAAAGAACTTACTACATCTGACAAAACACTTTGGCAAGCTACGAGGAAAATCCTCTCCTATAAATCTTCCCGTCATCCCCTTCGCCGAGAAGATGGTTCCTGGGCCAAAACTTACGAAGAAATATCCCATTCCTTTGGCCTACACCTCACCCAAGTCTTTATTCCTCACCCTGATATCAATGATCCTGACCATACACTCCTTGTCTCTAGTCAACTGGACACTCCTCTTCAACTATCACTCCCTCCAAAAGCCTTTAATCCTAAAGAAATCCTGTATGCTATCCATCATCTTCCTCCAAAAAAAGCCCCTGGATATGACCTCATCACTTCCAAAATTCTTAATAAACTCGTGAAAAAAGCCATCCTCTTCCTAACTTACATATATAATGCCGTATTAAGAACGACATATTTCCCCATCCTGTGGAAATTTTCAGTTATCCGGATGATCCCAAAGCCTGGTAAACCTATTCATCAACCTTCATCCTATCGTCCCATCTCACTCCTTCCAATAATGGGCAAAATCCTTGAAAAACTCCTTCTCAAACGCCTTTATCCAATCCTGGATCCCATTATCCCATCCTCCCAGTTTGGGTTTCGCCATTCCCACTCCACTATTCACCAATGCCACCGTATCGTAGACAGCATATCCTCATCCTTCGAGAATAAGCAGTATTGCTCTGGGGTTTTCCTTGACGTAGCTCAGGCTTTCGATCGAGTGTGGCACCAGGGCTTGCTGTTTAAACTCAAAGAAATCCTACCTTCAACTTATTACCTTATAATGAAATCCTACCTCTCCGACCGTTTTTTCCAGACATCCTATGGTACCTCATTATCTCCAATCTTCCCCCAACTTGCAGGTGTCCCACAAGGTGGAATTCTCAGTTCCGTACTATTCCTGGCTTATACGGCTGATATCCCATCTCATCCTGAAACATCCATCCACATGTATGCTGATGACACTGCTATCCTTACTGTCAACCAAAATCCAATTCTTGCTTCTAATTCCCTCCAAGAACACCTGTGCCTACTTCAACCATGGCTAAATAAATGGAGGATCAAAGTAAATGCAGAAAAATCTAGCCATGCAACTTTCACACTTCGTAAGTCAAGCTGCCCGCCAATAACCCTCCAAAACATTATAATCCCGCAGAAATCGCAAGTAAAATACTTAGGTCTGATACTAGACAAACGCTTAACTTGGAAGCCACACATAACTCAGAAAAGACAGGAACTAAACAGACGTTTTAGACTTTTATCACGCTTATTAGACAAACGCTCAAAACTATCATTGACTAACAAACGACTTATATACAATACCATACTCCGACCAATATGGACTTATGGACTAGAACTATGGGGTTCCACTAAACCTTCCAATTCCTACAGAATACAAACAACACAATCCAAAATCCTTCGAAAAATATCCAATTCATTTAAAATTCTTTACAGTTGTTTCATTATTATTTTATATTATCTTTTTATTTATTTATTTATTTTTTCTTTAATGCATTACTATTGTGGGTTTTGTAATTGTTCATATTCCCACATCAAGCCTCACAATGTCATTATAACTGAACCAGCAATATTACTAGAAATATGTTAACTCATATTGTTGTAATAATCAATAATAATAATAATAAAAAAAAACCATATCCTAATAACTGTATTGCAGGTTTCGTAGTATATATTGTTTGCTTTTTAATCCTATTAGAGACCTTCTTCAACTCTGCCATACCTGTTAATAACTTTGCCAAGATACGTTAAGTCTTCGGCTCCATCAAGAATTTCTCCTCAACAAGTGATTTACACTTATCCAAGTTCACGTCCCATTTGAATAATTTTGATTTTATTTGCATTTATACTTACGCTCTTTCTAACTAGCTGATCATTCCATTCAGTTTCAGCTTGCTGAAGATTTAGGACAGGGTCGGCTATAGGCAATATCTCATCCACTTAGAGAAGAGTTTGTATAAGAACTGTCCTCGTTTACATATTTTCAGTATTTAATTCATCTAGACGATATACTCTGACTCTTTCCCATTATTTCTGACTTATAATTTGGCCCCTGTTTAGGAAGCTCTGACAGCATCTAAAAGTTCCCAAGGGTCTTTTTTGACAGCAGTGGATTCCATATATTAGCTCGCGGCACTGATACAGACTTCAACTTCTTATTTTGATCGCTGATTTTCCTAAAGAAAATATATGGTGCTGCGTCTGGCTTTTTTGCTGCCTGTTCCTTCTCGCCTAAGACAATGAATCTCCAGCGTAGATGCGTATAATTTGTGCTCAACCTCATACATGCATATATGTAGGTCTACAGTTCTTACCTATAGTCACTTTGCACTAGGGATGGGCGATCTGAATCGATCTTTTAGAGGACCGATCTTTTTAACACGATATATCGATCTTTTGAATTGATTTCCAATGACTAATCTTTAAAAAACAAAAATCCACCATCAAGGATCGATGTTTTTAAAGAATCGATCTCTAAGGGCCGATCTTTTAATGAATCGATCTTCAAGGGCCGATCTTTTAAAGAACCCATTTATCTAGAAGGCCCTTTGCACACTGGGCTACCACGGACGCGCCACCACATGAGCCACCACTATGGCCGCAATGCAGCAGTTTGATCACGGACGTTGATGAAGCATTTGTGTTGGCATACATCGTTCTGCGTTTACGGGCACGCCGTAAAAATCGGTGTAGGTGGATACATCCTTTTTTGCGTGATAGAAGTGCAAATAGAGCTATTTTTAATCCTTAGGAATAATCCAGACAAGTTCTATTATGTTATTAAGTCTCAATGTGAAATATTATTTCGTTTAATCTAAAAGTTGACTATTATTAATTTTAACTTAAAATTTATTCAAAACGTTGTAATAAAACAAATATTTTTTTAAAAATTTATTTCCACTTAATTTTTTCCATGATTGTGCATGTATGTATGGATATATATATATATATATATATATATATATATATATATACACACAAATATAATACATCCTACAATATGTTAGTTTGAATTAAGACTAAAAAGTTGTAACAATGTATTACTGTTATTTAGTTAAAATACAATTCACATTAAAATTACTAACCACATTCATTTTTGTCGCTGTCGCTTTTGATTTTCATCAATAAAGACCCAGACCAGGAGGCTGGTGGCCAGCAAAATCGCTTCTCCTAGCCAGTGTTGGGCAAAAATCATTCAGAATAATGAATAATGAATAAATTTGATATTTCATTCTGAATAATGAATAATTTTTCATTCATTATTCAGTGAATCAATGAATAACGTAAATTTATATTTTTATTCATTATTGAATAAAAATGATTTTTTGAATGAAAATTTTTATTGAATAAAAATAATTTATTTGAATGAAAATTTTTATTGAATACAAATTATTTATTTGATTGAGATTTTTCGTTAAATACATCAAATGTTTTCTTTCTTTTAATGGAAACTATATATTTGAGTGATACTGTTTACTGAATATATATACTGTATACATATATATATATATATATATATATATATATATATATATATATATATATATATATATATATATAGATAAAAAAAATCAGTCAATGAATAACTGAATAAATGAATGAATTCTTATTCAATAAAAATTTATTGAATAATGATCCAACCCTGTTATTCATAGAATAAAGAATTATTCAATGTATGAATAACGTAATCAATGAATAAATTATTATTCAATAAAAATTTATTTGAATGATCATTGAATAAAAAATTTATTGAATAATGCCCAACTCTGCTCCTAGCCATCGCCCAGTGAGCAGTGCTTCATAGGGATCAATGTTATCACGATGCGGCCACCATGGAAGTGCCACTGGTGGTGCCACCGTGGTGGCCAAGTGTGCAAAGGCCCGAATACCGTAAAATTATGTGTTTTTTATTTCAAATATTCAAATACTTAATTTCACCTGTTGTTACTCAATATAATTTAATTTAACTGAAGAAGAACAGTGTCCCATGTCCCCTAACAGACGATTAATATAAGAATAACATTATACAATGACTCCTACCAACTAGGAGGTATTATAATAAAAATGTGCTCTTAATTCGTATAACGATTTTATCTATTATACCTAATTATTTTATTCTATTTTTTTTCTTATTTGATAAAAATATATGTGTAATAATACCCATATGATGTAACAGTAGTAGTTTCATTATATATTATTTTTGATAAGTAATAGTCTTCAATTTTTCTATTTTTTGGTTACAGATATATTTTTCATACTATCTGGTATTCAAATTGACTTATTTAGGTCGATTCGTAGTAATGTTGGCGATTCACAAATGAGAATCGATTCGAATCGAAATTAAATACGAATTTCGTAGGTAATTTTAACAAGTCGTGAAATCTATAAATATCGAAGATCGATCCATAACGAAGATCGATCCTTATCGTAGATCGATCTTCTGAGCCTAGAAGGTTGATCTTGTTAGTCAATCTGAATCGCCGATCTTTTTTGTGGACGGATCGTTTCATTTCGATTCGAATAGATTCAAAACATCGATTCATATTCGAGAATCGCCCAACACCACTTTGCATACTTTTCTTATTGATACAAATGATGTTGTATCCTCGATCCCTGGGAATATTTTCTCAAAATATATATTTTCTCATAATATATTATGAAACTGGCCTTGAAATATTCTAATCTCTTCGTGTCCACGAATTTATAAGAGAGTGATTTCCAGCTGATAACTTGAATTTTTTCATAGACTTCATTGTTTCATCCTATATAGTTCCACAAATCACAATATATTTAGAAAATATCTTGCTTTTGCTTCGTTTCCGAGAAAAACGATAAAAAAACTATTAAAAAAATTATGAAAATCAGCCTTTAATAAGGCCTAAAAATCGTTAAAAGTAACTTTTTGTCCCCTACCCCGTCCAGACACTTTCCCACCCTCACTCCGCCTCATTTTAATTATATATATAGGTTTCCGAATCACTCCAGATGACACAGCTCTTGTCATGACAAATATTTTAAAATGAGAAAAATAATTGGACTAATAAGAAAATGATATCTTACAAGAAAAACCCAAATTTCTGTCTTTAGGAAATTACAATTTAGATAGTGTAATGCCCGAGAGACGTAGTCTACAAAGCTGAGAATCTATAGTCTTCTCGAGTATATACCCAAGACAGGCTGGATGTGTGATTTACGCCGACTGGAGAAGATCCTGGAGAAATATAGGTTCTCCGCTGTTTCCCTAGTTCAGTCCGACTCCATACCGGATACATCTAGGCCGAGTCATTCTCATTAGAAACCAGATATCTTGTAATTCATTTATTATTCTAAGTTTGTTGCATTGAACATACATTATTTAATTTTTTTTCCTCTCATTTTTATATTTATGTATTTGGCAAGTTTATGCAACCGTAAACCACAATTTTTTATCTAAATGAATAAAATATAGGAAACAAATTCAAAATAGAAAAAGCAATATTGCTAAAAAAAAGTATTGATCAACAATCTTACAGATTTCGAAATAACAAAGATATTATGTTTTTCATTTGACGTTCCTTTTTAAAATTTCGACATCAAATATTACAATAATTAATTTTACTAAAATGAGGATATCTATACAGTTAGAAATATTTTGAAGAAACCAATCAGTTTGGTTCTTCCTATGAATAAGAAAATACAAGACTAAACTATACTAAGACAAAAGTGAAGATTTTAATTTAAATAGAACATCAAAAGATCTTTTAGATACAGAAAAGACATTTTTGATAGAAAAGTTAGTCGGAGGGAGATGAAGAAAAGGAATGAAACAGTTGAGTGCTAGCCTCCGACCAGGTAGGACGTGTCTAGTGCATTGTGTTGCTTGGGACCGGCTTCTGTAGAGGATTACTTTTAACAGGTAAAGAGGTTTGTTTACACTTTCTGTACGGTCTCTCCCCTAGAAGGAAATATCCCAGACTTTTACTTTTATGAGCCATTGTCGGCTCGGGCAGGTAATGAAGGACTGATCCCAAACAACCACCCAAACAGTAAATAACTAGCGGAGACAATAAAGGAAATACTCCACGCACCTCTAAAAATTCACAAAAGGGACGAGCACGCTCATCTCTCCCTACTAATTCCGTAGAAACAATACCGGAAGACGTTTCAACGACAGAAACAGTTTCTGACACAGAGATGCCGCCTAATAAATCTCCCTCTCCACAACATGTTAAATCAGTTAACAGATCGCCATTCTTCACTCGTAACAAATTCTCAATCTTGCAAAATGTAGATCCAGAAGATCCACCAGCTCCAAAGATTGCTATACCTCCTCCAATTTTCATAAAATTTTAAAAAACTTTGAGGCTCTTTCTTCAGAGCTAAAAAATACTCTCGGCGGAAAACCGTTCACTTGCGTGAACAGATTGGACGAAACAAAAATATTGGCGAACGATTCCGACTCCATTCGAGCTATCATTAAATATCTGGATAAATCGAAAGCACAGTACCACACGTACCAGCTAAAAGACCAGCGAGCCCTGAGAGTGGTTATTCGCGGCCTTCACCTTTCTACACACGTAGATATTATCAAGGATGAGCTGTTGAACGAGATGGTTGCACCGCGAGACATGTCATCAATGTCGTCCAAAGTCGGAGGGGACCCGATGGAGTAGAAAAAGTTCCTCTTCCTTTGTTCTTCGTCGATCTCGAGCGAAGCAAAAACGTAGAAAAGGTCTACAAAATTCAGACACTTTTTTACACTCGGTTTAGAATAGAAAAACCATATCCCCGCAAAGATCTAATCCAATGCAAATCATGCCAATCGTATGGACACACGAAAAACTTTTGCAGATATGCCCCGAAATTTGTCATATGCGGAGAAGGACACAGGAGCGAAAACTGCAATAAAAGCAGATCTTCCCAAGCTGTTTGCGCACTGTGCCATCAGAACCACCTAGCTAACTACAAGGGATGTGAGACATATAAACAGCTGAAGAAGAAGCTGAACCCATCAAGAGGACACACAGGAAAAAAACTTGATCACCAGCCTCCACCACAAGAAACGATTCCATCCCGATTGTTGCGAGAGCAACAGGAGGGCCCGAAGAAGACGAAACAACACATCCACGCCAAAATCCCGTCAGTCATTCTTCCCTACCCACCGATCATGCATCGCTAACCCCTCCGAAACACCCACTTACTGATGTGCCACCACCCACATCACGTAATCCCATCCCTCACATACCACAACCACCCTCTTCCACTGATCTCACATCGATACTAAATTCTTTCATTTCCGAATTCCGATCCATTATAACTCCACTAGTAACCCTGTTGAACACAATAATTACAACACTTGTCCCAATCCTCTCAAAATGACGTCTCTACCTGACTCCCCGCTGTCCATTCTCCTCTGGAATGCTAATGGTGTTCGAGAACACACTAATGAACTGACTACACTACTACATAACATGAAAATTGACGTAGCTCTCATAACTGAAATACGACTGACTAAGAAAAAATCTTTTTACGTGACGGGATACCTGACATACCGAACTGATCATCCTGATGGAAAGCTCATGGTGGTACTGCCATTCTTATCCGAAGCACCATCTCTCATCATTCTTTCCCTTTAGAGTCCTCTGAATCTATCCAAGCTTCAGGTGTAAAAATAACCTCTTTTCCTACTTCTTTTACTCTCTGCGCTCTTTACTGTCCTCCAAACAAACCTCTACCTGAATCAATATTCCTGAATTTCTTTAACTCCTTAGGTCCCTCTTTTCTCGTCGGTGGCGACTACAATGCGAAACACCTGCAGTGGGGATCAATAACTAACTCCCGCGGTCGTTCGCTAATGTCTGTACTTTCCTCGACATCCTGTTCCACCATCTCCCATAATTCCCCGACCTAATGGCCAACAGATCCGAATCGAATTCCCGATCTTATAGATTTTTTCATATCCCACGGACTTGGCTCAGTTAATTCCTCAATCACATCTCTAAATGACCTCTCCTCTGATCACACACCTCTACTTCTCTCCCTCTCTCTTCGGCCTCTTCCCAAAACCAGACCTCCCTCCCTTGTCAAAGGAACAATTGATTGGAATCTTTTTAGGTCTTTACTCGAAGATACAATTGACCTGAAGATCCCTCTAAAAACTCCTGAAGACCTAGATAACGCTGTAAATTCCTTTACTACCTCAATCCAACAATGTGCTTGGAAAGCATCCACTCCTTTCCATCAAAGAACCGTTCCTTCAACAATCCCTTCTCTTCCTAAAGCCATACTCCAACTTATTGGGGAAAAACGAAAAGCTCGATCCTTGTGGCAAAGAAGTCGTCATCCTGAAGATGACCGTTCTTACAATAACCTTAGTAGGCTTGTGAAACTTCAGCTATCTTCCCATCGCTCCGAATCCTTTTAACACTTTCCTCTCTACCCTTAACACTCATGACAACTCCCTCTGGGAAACAACAAGAAAAATCTTGAAGTACCATCCTGTATCTTCTCCTCTCCGCCGCGAAGATGGCACTTGGGCCTCTTCCGATGAAGAAAAGACCAGCCTCTTTGGAACTCACCTCCAGAAAACCTTTACTCCTCATCCTGATCACAATGATCCACCACATTGTTCAAAAATAATCGAATTCCTCGAACCTCCCCTTCCACTATCCTTGCCTCCTAAACCCATATATCCTTCCGAGGTCAAGCATATCATCACCAAGCTACACAGACGCAAATCTCCCGGCTTTGATTTAATAACATCTGAAATCATTCGCCAGCTCCCAACTAAAGCTATCACATTCCTCACATACCTATACAACTGTATTTTCCGCACCACCTACTTCCCACTCCTATGGAAATTCTCTATTATCATCTTCTTCCCTAAACCTGGAAAACCAACACACTGCCCTTCATCCTATCGCCCATCCTATCTAACATATTCGAAAAATTACTCCTCAAACGAATCCAACCTATCCTTCATAGCCAAAATATCCTGCCCACGCACCAGTTTGGCGTCCGTTCCCAACACTCCACAGTACAGCAGGGTCTTCGAGTTGTAGATCGCATATCTTCATCCCTAGAGGTAAAAGAATATTGTACATCAGAGTTCCTGGACGTTGCTCAAGCTTTCGATAAGGTATGGCAGGAGGGTCTCCTCTACAAGCTCAAAACCTTTCTTCCCAGCACCCTATACCTCATCCTACGAGCCTACTTATCAAATAGGCATTTTCGGGTCCGACAAAGATCAGAGTACTCAGAATATTATCCTGTGGAAGCGGGAGTTCCCCAGGGCAGTGTTCTGGGCCCTGTGCTCTACACCCTGTATACAGCCGATGTTCCAACAAGTACCGACACCCTTCTAGCAACCTATGCAGACGATACAGCTATCCTCGCATCCCACCCAAATCCTAACACTTCGCAGAATCTTCAGTCCCACTTGAATAAAATTCAAGAATGGAGTAAAAAATGGAGAATCAAGGCGAATGAGGAAAAATGCCATCACATCACCTTCACCCTCCGGCGCAGTCCTTGTCCACCAGTACACTTCAACAATGTCCCATTACGCTTTTCTGATACTGTTCGCTACCTCGGACTACACTTGGACTCCCCACCTTACCTGGAAAAATCACTTCAAATTTAAAAGTCAAGAACTTAACAGACGATTTGGACAACTCTACAGACTGTTGAACTGCAAATCTCATTTAAGTACTGAAAACAAACTGATCATTTACAAATCACTACTGCAACCCATTTGGACATACGGTTCACAACTATGCTGCGAAAACATCGAACATCAGACGCATTCAAACATTCCAATCCAAGGTCCTAAGAACAATAGTTGATGCTCCCTTCTACGTTTCCAACCTCAACCTCCATAAAGTCCTCAATATCCCACTCGTTAATGATGTTGTATTATCCAGATTCCAACGTTTCCATCCTAAACTTTCCGCTCATCAAAATCCTGAAGTCCTCTCCCTATCAAGTGTCACCCACCCACTCTCTCCACCGAGGCGACTCAAAAGACATTGGCCTAGAGATCTGCTCCAGTGACCAAGTGAAGCGTTAGCAATAGCTTTCTCTTTGTTCAAGTTCGACAATTTTCTGTGGCTCACCGATCTCTCTTCGACTCCAGCCACTGGTCGGAGCAGAAGGGAGCTTGTGTAGGCCTCTTTCAACGTCATCTGAGCGTCTTTCTGGCGTTAATCGAGGATGAAAGATGTAATAATCAATAAAGAAATATATATATAAAAAAAATTGTTTTTAGCCTGGCCCAACAAGGCTTATACGTAAATAGTAATAATAAAATACAAGGTTTTCCCTTAAATTGGGTATAATTACCGTATTTCAAATTATGCTTCCGTCTAATCTTATGGGACGCCTAACCGACATTGAAAACAACATCTGTCAGTCTGCTCAGCTATAGAAAAGAAACTTCCACACATTTGGTTTGTGAGATATGACTTACTGAGCCTATCTATTTAAAAAAGTATCAAAACTACTTTTGCATGATGCGTGGCATTACTCTTTTGCACATAATATCACTTTTAGAGCTTATTTTGATAAAGAAAAGCAGTATTTTTAATTTGATATCAAGAACTGTAGGGTTCGTTGAATAAAAGTAAAAAATCAACGCTTTTCAAATAACTAGCATCAGCAGAACACACGTCCAAATTTGGCAAAGAACAGTAATTTTTTTAAAAAATCAACCAAGTTCAATTTTTTATTTATATATACCTAATCATGAATCATTGAAAAATATCTGAGATTTTATGGCACTGGCAAATATTAGAATTGGGTGATTGGGCGTGAATTGAACCTTCATAGAAACCTATCCCAACCTGCTCGATCATTCTGCCGTTATCATATGAGACGCCTTATCAAATTTGCTTTAATTATTTCCTCCAACTTTTTTAAGCATTCGAGAAACGCATTCTGAATCTCATTAAATGAAAAAAAATTATATTGCTGGTGAAAAAATCACAAGCTACACAAGTTAGTTTAGAGTCTACAGTCATGACATAAAGAACAAAAGAACATTTACTGCTTCTTTTCTTACCTTATGGAGATGCTCCCCACTAATAATGTTATTGGATTAAGTAGTTAAAGAGGGGTATCCCGTGGTCTAGTGGCTAGCGCCTTAGATTCATAAGCGGGAGATGGTGGGTTCGATCCCCACCGGCGCACAGTGTAACGAAGTAGTGGGGATTATGGACAAAAATCATTAACCGGTAGTTATTTTCAAATAAACATTTTTATTAATTGAAATCAACTCAAAACATGGTAACAATAGTTTAATAATGCATACTATACAGCTATAATAATATTAATTGTAATATTAATAGAAATAATAATAGCAGGCAATAATATTATTAATAACAATATTATAAAATATATTATAACGGAAACATATAATGTAGTAATAGTATAGTAGAAAATTAAACTTATATTGCCATAGATTTTACCATTTTCTATGAAACTATTAAATCATTTCTTAATTCCGAGTCTGAATTGTTTTTGGATATATCGAAATCAATATCTATTTGATTATTAATGTCATCCTCTATTACACATTCATTACTGTCTGGACTGATTTTGTTTTGCCTTTTTATATTTTTTCTCTGCAAAGAAAGCTCTGAGCCAGATATCAAAGAACCCGGCGCTTTTTCGATCTCTCACACAACGCTGTAAACTCTCTTTTATGTCTTAAGGAAGCCGGAAGAGCCATCAGGGCGTGAATATCTTTTTTCTAGATAAAAATTAATAACAATTTCTTCTAAGTTGATATATTGTTTCAACCAGTATTTATATAAGAGTTTTTTCTCTGCGGTGAACACGTTCCCACATTTTTTACATATATTATAGGAGGAAACTGGCAGTCTTTTTAATATTGCTTAATATTTCTTTAGGAGCATCCTACGGATTAAATTGAATCATTTTCCCAAGGATTAATACCGTTTTCTTGGATTTATCCTATTTTTTTCAAATTTGGAAGAAAAAATAAATTGTATTATGTGATGGATCTAAAAATAAAAATCTTTGGAATCGGCAAGTTTCGGCAAACTAAATTGCCCTCAGTACATTATACTTGAGGTAAACTTTAAGCTCTAAAAAACTTGAGATATATTCAGATAAAGTTTTTTTGCTATGGTCTATCAACATTTTGTACTTAAGAATAATGTCAAATATTAATGAAGAATAATTCAGGATAAATAATATGGGAGTAATTACCCGTAATCAATTATATCAGATAAAAAAGGAATAGTTTTGAGGTAATTTCCTTCGGATGACTTAATAAAAACACTGTCCTATGTTTAACGGCAGAGGTTCAAACTGATTGTTGATATAAAGCCGGTTTTATTTTATTTTTTTTTTTATTTTATTTTGAGCTTCGCAATTGTAGTGATGAGCTCATGATGAGGAAAGTGTTGTCAGTCTAGTCAAAAAACAAGACAATAATTAGGTAAAAAAAAAAAAAAAGAAAGAAAGAAAGAAAGAACACCAAAAACTAAAAAAAAAGGAAAAAAGTACACAAAAAAAATTAAAAAATTAAAAAAAAAAAAAAAAAAAAAAAAAAAAAAAAAAAAAAAAAAAAAAAAAACAGTAACAAGAATTAAATAAACTAATTTGAGTATCTAAATATATTCAAGTAATTGCTTCTTGGTACAACATGTATAATATAAGCCTATTTATATAGTAAACTGGAACTTGAATGCCACACAATGGCATCGTCATGACACAAGAAAAAATTGATGAATTATAACATTTAAAAAAAAAAAAAAAATGAATGATGTAAATTACTGCAAGTTAAGAGGTATTTTAAGAGTTAAGATTTATATTTTTTCATATAAGTTGAGGTTCTTAAAGTGTTGGAGTATTGTGTTGATGTATGGACTACCTTCAGTCAGTAAGTCGTGAAGGTCGTGAGGAATGTCTAGATCACTACGAAGTCTACAGTCTGTCAGTATGTGTTTAGTTGTCAAAGTCTCATTGCAACATGCACAGGTTGGTCTCTGCTTATTTTCCATTAAATAAGAATGGGTTAGATGGCAGTGTCCAATACGAAGCCTAGTCAAAATCACTTCTTCACGCCTGTTGCGGTGTTCATTTGACCAGGCTTTCGTAGTGTTTTTAATTTCTCGTAGTTTCGAGTCTGATCTCTGCCAGTCTAATTCCCATTCTTGGAGGACCTGTGCCTGTAATGCTGTACACATGTCTGATGTTGTCAGTATGTTAATGTCTATAGTCTGTCTTTTTGTCGCCTGTTTTGCTGCTAAGTCTATACGTGTGCTTTGTGGTATGTCTTCATGTCCTGGTAGCCATAACATCGTGATGCGTTTGGTATGTTCTTGCAGAGTGTAAAGGTGTGAAAATATGCTTGTTATGATTGGGTTTGTGCTATAGACGTTTTCCAAGGAGAGTAACGCACTTAAAGAATCCGTCAGTTTGTCTTTTTGTATAGTACTGATGTTTGTCAGTGCTAGTAATATTCCTTGTAGCTCCGCTGTGAAGACTGTGGTTTGGTCAGGTAATTTCATTTGGTATGTTGTATTGTTTACTATTGCTGCAGTCCCGGTGCCGTAGTTTGTTTTGGATCCGTCAGTGTACAAATACTCTCTGTCTGAGTTCTGATTTATTATTGAATTAAACATTGTCCTGTAAAATATTGAAGCTGTCGGGTCAGTTTTTCTGTACTTTGTCAATGTCAAGTCAATCTTTAAGTTTTTTACTTTCCATGGAGGAATGTTTGTAAATGCATTCGTGTAAATTGGAGTTTGTATTAGTGTACTATATTTTTCATTTTCCTTCATTCTCACCATCAGTGGTTTTGCACGTGACCTCATGTATTGTTGTGACTTAATATTATTTAGAAAATCTTGGACGCATCTGACTCTCAGTCCTATTGATTTTGCGATAAATCTAGTGCAAATCATTTGTCGCCTGTATTGCAGAGGAGGTTCACCTGTTATGGCACATAGACTATCAGCTGGGCTAGACCTAAAGGCACCAGTAGCTATTCTGAGGCCAGTATTATGGATAGTGTCAAGGAGTTTTAATGTTGTTGGGCTGGCAGATGAATAAGCTATGCAGCCATAATCCAGAAGAGACCTGGTATAGGCACGATAGAATGCAAGCATAGTACATTTATGTATTATATATATTATACAGAGCAGATTGTTATTGGGAAAGGAAGGTGTATCGAGACAGCCACAGCTTGGATTGTCGTCCTGAGTTGGATGGGTTTACTATGGACGCTGTCAGCTACTAATATCGCTACTCCACCACATGCTTTGCCTCCCAGGGAATAGTCTCTCCTATAGATAGAGTAGTCGTGTATGCTGATTTCCTTACCTTGTTTTAGATGTGTTTCCTGTAATGCTATTGCTTGTATAGGTAACTGACTCAGCAGCAACTTTAAGTCTCCTATATGCCTTTGCATTCCATTAATATTCCACTGCAATACAGACATGGGCTAAGAGTTGTACTAGAAATATATGAAATGTCGCAAGTTCAAGATACACTACAGATAGACTACTTAGTTGAGTCAACGAAAGGTTGGGAAAAAGCATAAATGAGATCAGAAAGGTATAATAATGAGGTTCGTGGTGTATTGAGAGGAATTTATAGAATTTGTAGAAATTATAATTACAATTACAAGCCGGTTTTAAAGACTTTTCCTTGTTTATAATACTGCTAATGTGTTTGTTGCTCAAAATAAACCTAATATTTATTAGTTTTATACGGTTTTAGTTCCTTGAATAGTTTTCAAACTTAGCTAAAAGATTAAAAATGAAATATAAGAAAACAAAAATTTAGATTTTTTTCCATTGGACGTTATACTGTGCGGCGCACAGTGGTCAAAAACCACCCAAAAGCGCTCAAAACTCAATAACATTTGATATTGTTGTTTTAGAAACATCAAATTACAATATTTCAACTAGGACACGATATTTCACTCGGATCACTTCAGACATTTTTTGCAGTCAACACTGCACAAGTACTGCAAAAAAATCCATCTTCGATTTGATTCCAATGTTTACATAGAGATAACGCGCGTCTGTCTTACCGAGTTCGTTCACCTCTAGCACCGAAGTAGGCAGGTTTATGGAGCTAATTTCAGTCTGGGGTCTTTCTATACATGCCCACGGAATATTTAAGCCCGAAATTAGAGAGACGCAAAAGCTATATGACAAAACGAAATTTAATACATGTAATTTTTTTACTTTTTTCGTATCCCCGTCCACGAAGGCGATTCGAAAAATACAAAATTATTTTTTTTGTCCTTCGAACATCCCATTAAAACAAGAAAAACATGCGTCAACCTTATCGGTCTGAAAAAGTAAAGTTGAAGGAACGATTTTGGTACATGAGGATTTGGGAAATTTTCTTCGCTTCTAGTACTTCAATGATTAACCACCGTCCTGCAATCAACGGTGGGGGCCTAAAACTCAAGAAATGGCACTCTCACGAGGTATTTAACATATATTTAAGACAAATGGGTTCGGAGAAAATACTTCAAAAAATCAAGTTTTGAGCGCTTTTATACCACTGTGCGGTGGCAGGAATTTCCTCATCTCAGGGCTCGTTAAGAAAATTCCTCGCTGCACCCTGGATGTCGGCGCTAATGGCCCAGATTTGTCGATGCGCCGTTTAAAAAAAAAAAAAAAAAAAAAAAAAAAAAAAAAAAAAAAAAAAAATAGTGCGAAAAACACAAGGAACAGAAAGAGTATAACATAACATACAGTCATCTTTTTCGTACATGGCTACCGCGCATGCGCCAACGCCAGTGGAAACTTTTTGTAACATTTTTTTTTTTTTTTTTAAGTTTAGTCAGCGCTAAAGCTATATTTATGCAAAAATTTATAATATCTCAAGAAGGCATCTAAATTAATTATAATGGTTTTTTGGTGGTGGATTAAGAATAAGAAAAATGCCTACTGCTCCAAGAATAAACGAGGAGAGTGTGTGTGTGAGAGAGAGAGAGCGAGAGAGAGAGAGAGAGAGAGAGAGAGAGAGAGAGAGAGAGAGAGAGAGAGAGAGAGAGAGAGAGAGAGAGAGAGAGAGAGAGAGAGAGAGAGAGAGAGAGAGTGAGAGGGAGAGATGTGAGAGTAGGTGATAAAGGGGATTAGCATGGGATGAGTTCCCTGAAGAACAGCTCTTGGCAAGTGTTTGGTAATTGTTTTCAAAGTGGGCGGAAAGTTTCTTACAAGAATTGTAAGAGTTTTCTTCAAAGCAATTAGTCCTAGTGACAAACTCTCACGGGTCTCGGGAGGGAGGAGGGGGGTAACAAATACCTACAAGAATATCACCTACTAAGTTGCCTAATCTACGGTGAGTACTTTATTCGAGTTATTTTCTATTGTAACTATTGTTTTAATATTTCATTCAGCCAATTTGCTAAATGAAAATTGGTTATCGTTCAAGTTTATTTGAATCATTATTATCAAAAAATCATTGTCAACCCAGACGATAGATCAATGAGAATTTCGCAGTCAAATCCAGTTTATTTTTATTTTTATCGAAAATGAGTTTGTATTTAAACAGTTTAAGGAGTCCTTTATGAACCCTCGAAGGTATAAAAAAAAGTTTATGCCAGATACAAATGAGTACAATGTTGTCCTCACTTAGAAAAACTTAATTAAAACTGAACAAGAGTATGATTCATTTATGTGGTGTACATTTCTCTAGGACCATTACCTCAGGCAGAGAAAAAGATGCGTGAAGTTCTAGAAATGCCCCCCCCCCCTGTTTCAGGTGTTTTTTATTCTATTTTTATGCGTTTTCTAATACCTCCAGTATGCGCACCCATGTCTTTGAGACATTGGCCGTAGGTATGGCCTGTCTTCATTACATGAGATGAACGGAATTATATTAATTTTTATTAGAAAACAATTGCATACACACTATTATTATGTAATTATTACATTGAATGGATGAATATATAGAGCAGGGATGGAACAAAGGATTCTCGTAGAAAACGACATGATTTATTTGCCACGTTTCCAACCTATTCAGGTTCATCATCAGTCTTCTACAAAAAATAAAACAAAAGTAAATGAAGGGTAAGGAGGAGACTCCCTTATGCCACTAATAACAATATAAATTTGATAAATGAGGTATATAATAGTACAATATAATAGGCACCTTATATTAAGTTGTGTTAAGGCTTATTGTGATTTTCATTTTGAGGTATATAATTATTACATTTTTTTGTGTGTGTTTAATGTCGTACCAACAATTGAGCTATTACCGCCGATCCATCTACAGGTTGAAACCCTTTTATAATGCCAACAGCACGTGGTCGGTAACCCATTCAGATACTGGCCACACCCGACGTCGCTCATTTTAGGTGATCAACAGGAACAGTTGCATTCAACGTGGCTATGGCCGTTGGCCATAACTATTATTTTATTAAATTTTAAGAATGAACATTAAATCCATGTAAGAATCTTCTGAAAGGGTTCAAGAATTATAGTGGTGACATTAAAAGCTGATAAATAAAAAGAAAAAGGAGAAGATAATTTTATCGTGATGTGTTGAGTGGACGAGTTATAATCAAACTAAGGGTAAGATTGCAAGTGTACCAACATAATCTCTATATTATTACTAAAATTTAAAGTTTTAATCTTTTGATAATAGAATTATAATTTTTAACAATATTTATATTGTCAGTTTTTTAATTAACTGTCGAATCTTCATAAAGGTTTATGTAGATTGATTCTTTTCCTTACCTATTAGCACTTTCCTCCGAAGGAAAGTAGCTATTGAGGTTGGACTCATGACGGAATTTTTGAAAAATTTCTTCAAATCTTTATCGATCCTACCTAGTAGAGAGCGAAAATGACCCCCGTTAAAATTTATATATATCTATATATATATATATATATGCATATATATATATGTGTCTGTTAACACGATAGCGGCCAGAGTTTTTGTTTTTTCGTCACGAAACTTGGTATATAGCATTCAATTAGCAAACGATTGAACGAGTTCGTTAACCAACAAAATCGGTCCACCGGAAGGGGGGGTTTACCCCGAACCCAAAACACTAATTTGACCATTTCAGCCGTAATATTTGTTATATTTCAACGAAACTTGGTATTCGTAGTGGCAATATAGAGAGAAAAGTGAGATATAAAAATGAACTAAATCGGTTCATAAGGAGGGGGGGTTTACTCCGGACCGACAATACCAATTCGCCACTACCAGCCGTGATTTTTAGTGTATTTCGATGAAACTCGGTATTCATAGTGGTAATCCACAGGTAAATAACTGTTGTAAAAATAAACTAAATAGGTTCATTAGGAGGGGGGGGGGGGGTTTACTCCGGACCCACAATACCAATTCGCCACTACCAGCCGTGATTTTTGGTATATTTCGACGAAACTCTGTATTCGTAGTGGTAATCTACAGGTAAATATGTGTTGTAAAAATAAACTAAATCGGTTCATTAGAAGGGGGGGTTTACTCTTGACCCAAATTACTAATATACTCATACTGGTCGTAATTTCTGCTGTATAGTAACGAAACGCGGTATACTTCGTGGGTAACTCATTAGAAAGAAGTGTTGTAAAAATGAGCTGAATCGGTCAATCGGAAAGGGGGGTTTACTTTCTAATATATTTCAATAGATAAGCCAGCCAGACATCCGGTGTATCCGGTTCCTGCGTTAGATCAAAATACGATAATACGAGGTTTTTTGTATTTATTACGTAGTGTAGTAGGTACCATGTGTAAACATAACTCTGGAAGGAAATTAATAATTTATCAGTTACTCATTACAAAATTAAAAGAGAACTATTCATGTTTTTATTTTATTTATGTAGGATATTTTAAGCAAATTGTTCTGGAAAGCAGTCTACGCTACCCAAATTCTGAGGAAAGTGCTTAGTTATGCAGCTCCTGCGTGACGGACTTTTTTTTAAGTTGGTATCGCCATCAAGAATTGAAGGTTGATTCAAATGAAAATTTATTATTATTAATTGCATGCTCGGTTAGGTCAATCTCATATATATTGAATACATACACAACAGATTTTAATTAAGAATTAGAAATATTTTCGATATTTACATATACATTTCCTACATTTTCCACACGTGTTTCCTGATTTTTTTTTTTTTTTTTTTTTTTTTTTTTTTTGCCGGTTATTCCCAGAAATTGGGATTAATCAACGTTGTGTACATTCGTCTGGCAAATTGAGATTTCCTTCACTGCATGTTTCATATTTGTTCGTATGTTTGGAATCTGTTAATGTTTTTATATTTGTGGTTTAAATGATTCCCTTCCAATATTTACCAGAAAGTCACCCCTGTTAATTTATCGTGCAAATTAAAAAAACGCCATGGGCCAAAAATACGTGGCTCTTGTGACATTATATTTTTGAATGTTTTGATCTGGCAAGTCAACGCCAATTTCTGTTTTATTATAAAACTTGATTATATCTTGTTTCAGACAATGATTCTTGATCACTTTCGAGAATGATATCCTCTTCGAACTCTTGTCTATCTTCCATAAATGCCTTCTAAGACTCATCTCCAGATGAAACGTCTCTAAACCATTGTCGATGAACAACTGGATCACTTGATATGTGCACACAGAAATATATATATATATATATATATATATATATATATATATATATATATATATATATATACACATTTGAACCACCGTTATATTATTGATCTATGGGATCTGAAACAAGAAACTTTCTGGTCGGCTCTTCCGGATTGCGTGACGAGGTCAACCTCATAAGTGGGATTCCTCCCTATGGAAGGAGGGAGGAACCGCGGTAAAACTGATACTGCGGTTTTTGAGAGCTACAAGAAGAAGTAACACATCTTCCACGCCTCCGCTCTGTGAAGCATTGTTCCCATTATTGCTAGGATGAAATTGAAATTCAAGATGAAATAAGAGACTCCCTACCTATTTCTTCTCATATTCTCTGCCGCGGAGGGGGAAATAAATTCTAAGGGAAAACTGACATTAAAGTTGATCTGAGTTTACAAAATTCTTTCATCTCGCCGCTTCTCCCCAATCCTGCCTCTATTGTAACACTAGAAATGCGGAATGTACAATAGAAAATATATTTCATATTTTACTTTCAATTTTTGGTTGTATAATATTTCGTTTAATTGCGCCAGCGTTTAAAATTTTGTACGTTAAAAGTAACAAACGTGTGCATGGTAATACATGTTTCTGGGGGCAGATATTTTGAAAAAAAACTGTTTATATGAAGGTATAGATTATTAAAAAAATGATTTTTATCGCTACGTATTAAAATCTGGTCTAAAAACAAGCAAACATTCATCGCTCTTGGAGCTCAAGTTTTGCATACTTTTCTTCAACACTCTAGCCATAATGGATTCAAGATGTGTATGGACTTTACCGGCGTGTTTTCTATTTGGGAAAATAATCACAAATTTCCTAAAACCTGCCAATTTTTTCTTCACGTTCCCCAAACCCAAGAATATCTCGTCCTATTTTCTCGACGTCATCTTGGATGTTCAACAATTATCAAACGACGACACCTTCTTTTATCAGAATTTTAGGCAGGATTCCCCGTTTTTTTTCTTATAGTGCCGACGATTCAAATTATGTGAATCTATTCATTTACTATTTCAAGTGAAGAAAACTCATTGACAACAGAAACGTTGGGAATGAAATGTGCAATTGGTTTCGGAAAAAAATATAAATAGAGAGGAAAAATAATTAAATTTTGTTTGAAATGGTTATTGTTGATTTCCTGCGTAGGTACCTCAACTGTAGTGAATAAATAGTTTCAAGTAATACACGTCTGTACTTTATAGTTACATATAGGTGTACTTTATAGTTAGAGCCTTACTTCTACCACAAAATACAATTGATCGGGTTAAAATTTCACAAGCACTTTTTTATATTATTTAACGTGAGCATACACTGGAGGTTTAATTTTACAAATAGCTCTATGCACCACAATGCGGGAAAATACTATACATAGGCGTCTCTCAGACGTATGTTACCAGTTGAGGGTTAAATGTATAAGCACCCAAAAATAGATTATTTATTTAAATATAGAACGACCACTTGTACAAAAAAGATAATTTCAGAAAAGGGTAGGCCTGATTATGTCCTTTTTCGAAATATCTACTACCCGAAAGAATGAACCCATCAACTACTCAGATATGTATGAACGATCTTCCTCTGTTGTCTTCAAATAAAAAAGTCCGACTCGAAAATTGCTTCAGAACATTTTTTTATAGAATATTTAGTAAGGTTTCGAATAGTCGCCTTACACTTACCACTATTTTTCAACCGTTTTACGAAGAGATACAAAACTTATCATGCCTATTAAAAACATATTTCTTACTCCAATACTTCCTTAACTCCAAATGTAACCAAACTTTAAATATCTTAGTTTAGATGAAATTAAAACATGTAGAAAATATATAAATTTGAACCACCATTATGTTTTAGTTCTATAGGTTCTGAAACGTAAAACTTTCTAGTTTCCATTTCTGGATAGTGTCATGAGGTGAAACTAATAAGCGGTGTTTCTCCCCATAGGGGGAGGGAGGAAACGCGCTAAAGGAATATTATAAATTTGGTACATCGCCTTTACATGCCTGGATTAGGTTAGTTGAGTGTTTTTATTTCAAGTCTATTGTTTAACAAAGACAAATATGTAGCTGTCGACTTGTTAACATGTGTATTTACTACGCATTGATTACAAAGCGCCTTAAAACATGTTATAAGTTCATCTTAAGTTGTTATTGTTCATTTGAATCTAGTTTCCGTGCCCATTTAAGTAATACAGAATTTTTTCCTCCTAGATTGCTCATTCGTCCCACTGTGCGCCGGTGGGGATCGAACCGACAATCTTCCGCTTATGAATCTAAGGCGCTATCCACTAGACCACGGAAGACCCCGTCTGTCCGTAATAAAACAGAATAAAGAAAAACCTCTTTATCGGTGAATAATATTTCTTTATAATTAAAATTCATCGCCCATATTAAACAAAACCGATTTTGTGATTAAATCGCAATTATATTTTAGTCAATATAAAATTATATATCTGTTATATTACCAGTCGAATTTCTTCTCTATAATTATAAATTTATTTTAACCTTCAAAACAAGATATTGCACCCACTAACTGTGAACAAATTGTATTCTTTATTAGGGACAAAAAGTAAATGGATCGAGGTTATAAATCTAATGTAATAACTTAATTCTAGCGAGCCGCAATGGAGCAATATAACAGTAACAAACGCGGCCAAACTTAGCAATTTATATGCAGATGTGGCTCCGTTGTGGATAGTTTTTATACTGACTTTCGGCCATTTTTAATTAAATTATTATCTGAATGACTTTTATACAAATAAAAACTTAGCTTATTATAGCTCATTCACATTCGATTATTTTACGGTTTGAAAATATATAAATATAAAGTATCTAATATCTAATTGAACCAGTCTTACTGTGTCAATTAATTTACAATTATATTAAAAGTCGCCGAAGTAGAAACCTTTAGGTAACCAGTCTTTTCCAATGAGTCGAGGACCGACAAGGAATAAAGGCGTGTATTAGACTGTTCTTTATGTAACTAGTCTATAAAAACTATGGTATTCGCCGTTATTCACAACATTTCAAAATCGTTATTTTTTTGAAAATTTAGCTCAACCCAGAAACAGTATGATGCATTGTCAATTTCACCACTACCAAAGGCATTAACAAAGTCCTTTTTGCAGGAACTGCGTCATCTTAGGGCGTTTCCGTTCTTATACCCTAGTCTCATTTGGAAAGCTTAGATTAGAAATAAACATTTTTTGGGGGGGAAATTTCCGAAACAATTGTCAACACCCACTCGAACAGCTCGTATAAAAGAGATATATTTTTAGGAGGCCCGGTGGCCGTAGGAGTTAAGACGTAAGTGCTAAATGGTTGTGGGTTCGATTCCTAATATGGGGTGGTGGCTTTTCTTGAGCAAAAAGAAAACGCATCAGCCCTATCCTGGCTACAAAAGAGTGGTAACCTATAGATAACACCTCCCAAAATTCTTAGCTAATAATAATGGACGTTAAAATTTAAATAAAAGAGATATTAAGGCGTCAAGGCACAGGACGGTAGCTAACATACAGAGAAGCGGAAATCACTCAATCCGGCTCTCCCTCATTCTAAAATGAACCTCTTTAAGTTAATAGAATATACAAACATACTTCTCATTTACATGACATGGTTTATTACAAAAATGCAACCAAAATAACAACAACCTATTAAAAACTAAGACAAACAGAGAACGATAAACATCTAACTAAAATCTGATCTAAACAGAGACAAAAAATGAACAGAAATATTTATTATTTTGTTTTGATTTTCAATGAAAAAAGTATAAATATGTATCATATTTTTCATTTCCATTTTTTTATTTTGTTTTACTAGAATACGCCTTTTACTGTTTTTATTTAATTTTTGGTACATCGACTGTTCAGGTCATTACCAGTTCACTGTTCAATGCGATTTAAAAAGAAAACTACTAATTAAAAAGAGAGGTAAAAAAAGAAAAAAATGACGTTCAATAGAACTAAACAAACAGCAGTACAGTAGTAAAAAATACATACACAGCATCTACGAATTCCACTCGGAGAGTTATATTTTCAAACGACAATAAATTGGTTCTCCTTTCCCTGATCTTTCTTTACAGACAAATAGAGTTTCCTATGTAAGCAATTGAAAAAATAACAAGCATAAAAAAAAGTTAGAGTAACAAAAAAAAGGGAACTTTTCAAATAACTGAAACCAACGACTTTTTAAGTTTTAACCCTTTCTGTGCCAAGAGAGGCGCACAGTGAAAGGTTGTGCTGTACGAAACACACACCCCTGTACGCCACTCTCAGTAATTCGCTTTTTTTTTTAGATTTCTCTGTATATTTTTCAGGAAAGATCAAAACATATCGATACATGCTTCTATTCCTTTACTAATGGGACTAAAGATATTAATATACGAACGGAAGCGCGCTAAGATGACGCACTTCCTGCGAGACAGACTTTTTTAAACTCTAAGTTCAATATCACTGTCATTACGTTGTTTAAAATTTTGACACCAGCCAATTCACTGAGACAAAACCTCTAAGTAACTCATTACAATTACTATGAACTATATCAAAATTTCATTGTAAGATCTTACAAATCCCGAGCAAGCAGTAAAGAAAAGATTTTAACTGAAACCCGGTTATATGGGGGAAATTGGAGCGACAGAAATCGTTTCGTTTAGGGCTGTGCGTTTATAGACTTGCAGCTACACTTTTTGTAGGCTCCATGTCGTAAGAAAACAAATAAAACCATATTTAAGACGATGTCTTTAACCATTTTCCAGAATAGTGGAAAAATAGTTATGGATTATCGTTTTTGGTTTGGGTACTTAGAATTCAGTAGTCATTTGAAATACTTTCTTCATGTTTAATATTTATCCAAGCAAAGATTTTTTAATTTTGATTACAGTCAGAGTTAAGGAAGGAATAGAATAAAATATCTTATTGACAGATATGAAAAATTGTGTGAACTTCGTATATTTTCCTTATATCTCTAAAACGGTTGGGAATTCGTGGTAAGTGGAAGTTGACAATTTGAAAGCTTACTAAATTCTGTATTTTTTCTATTCGTCGGCTGTTTATAATGACATGCCGACATATTACTCAATCTGAGGATTAACCATTAAAATTTAGAGGTAAAATTTTTTATGTTAAATTACCTTTACTCGACAACTGAAAAGGGTATCGGTTGCTGAGTCAGTACAATTGCTTTTAATTATATCTTTATTTAAACTTTAACGTCGATTATTATTGAATATTAATTTTAGGACGGATTATCTATAGGTTAACACCCTTATCTAACCAGGATAGGGCTGATGCCTCTTTTTTTCTAAAGAAAAGCAACAACCCCATGGGAGTTGAACCTAGGACCTTGGGCACGGAGTGTTAACTGTTCACGCCTTAACACTCACGGCCACCGGGCCTCCCGCTTTTTATTATAATAAAAAAAATATGAGATAACTCAAACGACTTTAAATTTAAATTTGAACTTTAAATTTGAAAGTTTATATTGGAGGAAATTGTGCTTGTTGTATGCTGATTCGTGGAGAGTTAGCTTCAGTTGGTGTGTGTGAGACGGGGACTGTAAGGGAGTTGGAGTGAAGTGGAATGGTAAAGTAAAGCTAGTCCTGAATGGGGCTTACATTCAATGTTATCTCCTGGACTCCAGGCAACTCCAGTTCCAGCATGTAGTCTTATCTAAACCTCCTATACTCCCAGTGAATATCTTAACACTTAGTATCTTGTCTGCTCGCCAAGTCGGTGTCCTTGTCTCTAGTTACTTGTAGACAGAGCACTTAGGATTTACAATACTAGATACTACTACTAGCGGTGGTCCCTGAGATAAGTTTTTGTTTTTTTTTTGTTTATATAAGTAACGTATATTAAAAATCTGTAAAATAAGAGGTCCAATAACAAATCAAGATAAATTAGACAAGTAAATCATAAATTGAGAATTATTTGACAGTCAGTATTGCAGGACCTTCCTAAATTATTTTATACATACATGTAATTTAATTTATATAAAATATCAGGTTGTTTATTAATCAACTCATCATGTATTCCCTCATGTGCTTTAGAAAAAAAATACAATAACGGCAATATTAAATTTAACCCTGGATAACAACCTACGACGAAAATAGCTGTAAATCTCATCGTTTGGCACACAAATTGAATTTACTTTGCGGAGTTTTCGTAATTTCATCAGTAGGCCATTATTAAGACCATAATGACGCCGAAATATATATTTATGTATACCAAATTTGATGGGCGTCATTTTATGTATCCAGTAGGTACGATCGATAAGGATATGGACACATTTTTCAAAAATTCTTTTATGAGTGCAACCTCAATCTACATTCCTTCGAAAAATACACTCAGTGTCAAAATGTTAGACACACCATTGAAATTTCGAACACTGAATATATATTTTTTTAAATTGTGGTTTAACCTTATTTTATACATTATTTCTAATGTATATAATTGTAAACAATGTAATTTATAGTTTACTTCTGTGTTATATCAAGAGATAAATAAATAACTGATAATGGCATTATTTCGGTGTGTTAAAATGTTAGACACACTTGTTCTTATTTACATTCCTTTATTTTTCTAATGTTTGATAAGGTATTTTTAGACCTTAATCCTTGAAAGCATTAAGATATCCATTTCGATTTGTCCTGTGTTCAATTTCAATGAGAACAATTGTGAATTTTCCTGTTTAAGTATAAGAAAATAGAAGTGGTTGTCTCGAGAAGAGCGTCTTTCAATTTCTTTCCTATACAAGGATGAAATGGGTTGTAGGGAGATTCCAAGTTCCACAATGGATGAGATAAACATTACGAACCTAGCTTCATGAGAAGACAACTTTACCTAGCTCAAGGAAAATTAAAAAAATTATTGAATTCAATGCGAAAAATAGTTTTTAAGTAATAAAAGGCGATGGAAAAGCCACAGAATTTCAAATTAATCTTTTATTATTTTCCTTTTTCTGTGTGTTTAACATTTTGACACATCTAAAATGCATTTTTATTTTATATATATTTTTTAATGGGCTAAAATACTAAATGGCATTGCCAGATAAGTTTAAGGTAAGCTAAAAATAATTGAATCAGTATTTTTTTTGTTGATCTAGTCAAATGAAAGGTCAGAAATAATATTTTACCTAGTGTGTCTAACATTTTGCTAAAAAAAAACAATAAAAAAACATCATTATAAGGTTTATGGCGTTACTTTAAGTAACGAAATCTTAGTGGAGAAGCGAGGAAGACAATCAGGAAGTTGTAAGGTCTTGAAGGAAGTGGATAGGAACCATTCCATGAGACAATAGGCATTTGGCCGAATTGAGCCTGTTTCCTGAAAACTTCCACAACCAAACCAGATTAACTAGAACCACACCAACTCTCAGGGAGCTTTTTTAGCGCGGTTACTCCCTATCTCCATAGGGAGAACCCGCTTATGAGGTTGACCTTATGACGCAATCCGGAAGTGCCGACTAGAAACTTTCACGTTTCAGACCCTATAGATCACGAAAATATAGGTGGCCCAAATTTGTATATATATATATATATATATATATATATATATATATATATATATATATATATATGTACAAAAATCTGTCGTCTAATTTGAAAGGTCAAGTTCGTTAACCAGTAGAATCCGCCCACTTGAAGATAGTGTTTGGGGCGAAATTCGCGCAAAAAAAAATCGTAACGCTTACGTTTTTGAGTTTATATGCTTGCAGGTACTTGTTTTATAGGTTTGTTAACATAAGAAAACGAATGAAACCCTTTTTAAGGCGATATCTGTAACCGTTCCTGAGAAAAGTGTAATCAATGTTTTTGTAAGTCATTATATTTTTGTGAGTACTTAGAATCGCGGGATTCAATTGAAATATTTTCTACAACTTGGAAATTAATACCAACTAAGATGTTTAAATTTTGGTTATATTTGGAGTTAAGGAAGTATGCGAAACAAATTATTTTATTAATAGACATGAAAAGTTTTCAGATCTTCATACCTTTTTAGTAAATATCTCGATTACAGGTGGGAAATCGTGCTAAGTGGAAGGTGACCATTCGAATGCTTACTAAATTCTCTACAAAAAAGGTCCTGAAGCAATATTCGATGGGGCAACGTCAATCAGAGATAAAAGCGCTTAAAACGTAAAAAGTGTTTGTTTTGAAAGGGTTTTTCTCTTTGTTTAACTCACTTTTTAATTGGTTGTTTCTTGTTTTAAATTGCATTTATCAGTAAAATTAGTATTGTAGTAAAATAAGCTAAGAAACGGTGAAAGGTTTTGGTAAGTTTGGAGTGGCTGTGGTAATCAAGATGGCAGTGGCTAATCATGATGACGTAGTTTGTTTTGAATTCTCCGGTCTATATAACCTTCCTCATAGCCTCTAACTGTAGTTATCGTTTTTTTTTTATTTTATAGAAAGATTTAACCCACGTCAGAATGGAATTTTATTCGCCATGAAGCACATATTTACAGGTGATTATAACAGTAAAACGAATTTGCTAGTAAAACAAGATACTTAAAATGACAACGAATTTTTGGTTGTTTAGAATAGAGCCTTCTCAGCAGTATTCGAAGAGTAAGTACGTTTTCAGTACATAATTGTATTGACTTATACAGATTAAGAATTATCCGCTTCTGTGTAAGTTGGCTACTGTCAGTTTCATGTGATTTGTAATGCTAATCTATTCCATTTCTTCGAGATGTACGTAACCGCGCTAAGATGACGCAGTTCCTGCGAGTCGGACTTTTATTCTCTCTCTCCTCCTAGCCTCTCAATCCTCTATAAACATTAAGGCATATTCCTCTTGGAAAAGTGAGTCCCGTCTTCAAAGGCACTAAACTCTACTGTGTTTAAGGTTCAATCATCATTAATGGTATATTTTAACAGACAATTTATAATTTTACCTAGTTTTCTTCCCAAATGAAGGCTATCACATAACACATATAACATCGCATATCACATAACATATAACATCGCTTGCCCTGAATACTGGAAGAGCTGCCGAAAAATACCCCTGACGTAGGTATCATCACCACAAGTCATAAATGACTCAGTCATTCAAGTTTGTTATTTATGAATGTGTGTATGCATATATATATATATATATATATATATATATATATATATATATATATATATATATATATGTTTCCTATAAAACCCCAATTATGTTTTATAGGAATATCACAGGTATAAAAGATAAATCCCTAATATATTTTAGGGTAACTATTTCTACAAATTATTTTCGGAGGAGTAAATTTTAATATAAAGGAAAAAATCCGACTCTATTTAAAACTATTTTTTTCGAAGCTACACATAATAGAATTAGATTACAGGAATTGTTTTAAATAAAACATCAATAAGTTTTTGAGTCCAGTAGACTCAATGAAGAATCTCATTAATAAAAAGAATACTAAATTAGGGTAAGAAAATCAGATGAGGGTGAAATGTAATTATAAAATTAAAATTAAAATTCTAAACATTTTTCAGGTTGATCGAATTTCATATTTAGTTTCTTCTGAAAATTTATCGATTCCTGTAGCAAATAATAGATACTTGTTATAATAAATAATATCTAACTCTCAGGAACTGCGTCATCTTAGCGCGATTTGCTCAAACCGCGTCAAACTAGTGTTCTTTGGAAAGCTTAGAACAGCAACATTTATAGCGAAGCATCACAATTTCCCGCAATATACTGTGTGGACAGTTTCTGATGGTTAACTTAAAGCTTCAAATCACAAAATGTCCGTCACGCAGAAGTTGCATAACTAAGCACATTCCTTAGAATTTGGGTAGTGTAGACTGCTTTCCAAAACAATTTGCTTAAAATATCCAACATAAATAAAATAAAAACATGAATAGTTCTCTTTTAATTTTGTAATGAGTAACTGTTCAATTATTAATTTTGTAATTAATTTGCTTCCAGAGTTATGTTTACATATGGTAACTACTGCACTACTTAATAAATACAAAAAACTTCATATTTTCGTCTTTTGATCTGAACAGGATACAGTCCCTCTAGTTGTAGAGAGCGTTCCTTGCGGCGGCCTTGCGAACCTAATTCTATTGAAATATATTACAAAGTAATCCCCTCTTTCGGATTGACCGATTTAGCTCATTTTTACAACACTTCTTTCCCTTGAGTTCCCTTGATAGATAGATAGATAGATAGATATAAATTTTAACGGGGGTCATCTTCGGTGTCTACTATCGATAAAGATTTGAAGAAATTTTTCAAAACTTCCGTCATGAGTGCAACCTCAATAGCTACTTTCCTTTGGAGGAAAGTGCTAAAATTATTCTTCTACCAAATTTCCATAAAATGATTCATTTTTGAGCCAACCTCATAAGCTGGTTTTTTCCTTTTGGATGAAATGACGAGGAGGCCCGACTTCTTTACTTTTTCATCAGATGAGGTTATCTGACTCCGTCTAACGTAACTTCGTGAATCCAGTCTTCAATTTGAGGACTGAAGAGATCTCGTCGAATTTGGCTATTCCCTTGAGAAGTCACGTCTCACTTCCCCTCATCGGTCTCATTTTCTGAAGGCGACGTAAGTTTCAAATATTCATGAGACCTCATTCATCTATAGGTCTTGGTTTCAATTGATAAGGCTTCAATCCAACGCCATCCAGTGAGACTGAAGATGTAAATTCAGTAAGACCTTAATGAATGTAAATGATATACAAGGTTTCGTCCACCATTGAATACTAGTGGTGGGTTCTATCTGTTATATTGTAGCAGTTGATCCCCATCAGCGTTAGCAGGTTATTGCTAACGACTAGAAATAGCAGATACTGAGGGTAACAGTTTAGGAGCCGCTAACTGACTCTACCCTAACCTAAAACCTAGATACCTCCTATCTACGAACCGTGGGAAACCTCTACAATCCAAAACGTAGCAGATAGCAGATAGCTCTATCGATTCTCTTTCTCACTACCGACAAACTTGTCCACCGAACCGCTAACCTACTAATCAATCTCTATGCTCCATGTCGTCGCTAAAGCGCAAAGAATAAGGAACTTACACATGATAATTGTTGAATGTGGATAAAACAATTAATAAAACACAAATAATCGAAAACCATTAGTATAATTATTATTAATAATAAACAAAATATAATAAACTTTTTAAATTAACTCAGAAAAATGAATAATAAAATGTCAGAAGAGAATAAAACAGTACATTTAGACATTTAATAATCGAAAAAATGAAACATCACAAAAAACCCGTAGAGAACATTAAAACATATCTACTACAGAAAACAAAGTATGTATAATCCTTAGGTTTCTAAGAAACAATTATTCCACAAGTCGGTTAAAAAAAATTAAAATGGAAGAAAGAAAAAGTTTCCCAAATTACAAATTTTAGGACAAATCATTAATTACTTTGAGAGGAGATCGTTAATTAATTACGTGTTATTTTAATTTTAATTGTTGATATGGTGCTCGTATAATCTAAGTAATTTATGCATATAATTAAATTCAGGAAATCGGAATTTAGTAACCAGCATTTTCTGTTAATATCGTGCCGTAGTACTTCCTAACATTTTATAAAACTGTTCGATAAGAATTATCAGTGAGCAGTGGTATCTGTTATTTCTACTTGCTAATCATAATTACCATTAGCAGTTTCACAGTTAACAGACGTCAGCGCTATTGCCCATCACTGGTGAATATACTGTTGCCATATCTGTTCAGTGCAACGTAAGGCAAGGATCTACCAAGAGACAAACATTTGCCTTCCATAACCCTTGCATACCGCATAGCCAAACAAATTACCTGTGCGACCCTTATCATTTTGACAGTTCAACTTACTTGACTCTGAAACTTCTGCTCCAGAAACCATATTCGGTACTACAGAAAAAGTTGTTGAAAGTCAAACTACATTCCAGCTAAGGCAATGAGGGTATTTCCCAGGTGTTTATTGATTTCATATTTTAATTGAGGTTTAAATAATAGGTCTGAATTAGACGCAAGTAGTTATTAGATAATTATTTCAAGAATTTGTTTCCAAAAAGATACTTATATGAAACATTTTCCTAATACTCATGTACATTGTTCCCTTCGAAGAAAATTACGTTATACAGTAAACTCTCGATAATCCGCGGGCGGATATTCCGCTTTGCGGCTATTCCGCGCTCATCCATGGATTTTTTTTTTTTTTTAATGTTTGAATAAGAAAAGTTTTTATACAGAATAAGTTTGAAGAGTTAGGTCTTAAGGAACTGTAGTAGAGAGGAAACACATTAAATAGAAAGATTCAATTATCTTTAATCAAATTATCCAGGTGTTGCCTGAGAATGCATTAGTCTTTTTTTCTCAGAAACAGAATCTTACCTCATCCTTCCTTTTTCCATATAATTTTCTAATAAGATCAGAATCTAATTTTCATTTCCAAACTCTTCTCATATCAGTTTAGTTTCTGTCGCATTGCCGTCTAGTAGTTCATTTCGCTCGTGTGTTTGAATTACTGACAGTAGTTATCGTCAAAGTTTATCGTTATTTTATTTAACAATGACCGATAAAAGGAAAAAAGTGTTTTTATCGATTCAAGAGAAACTCGAATTAATAAAAAAACTCGAAAATGGCGAATCTAGGAAGCAAATTTGATTGCAATATGGAATAGGAGAAACAACTGTTCGAGACATTTTTAAGCAAAAAGATAAATTATTGCAATTTGCATTCTCATCAGGCAACTCTTCATCGATGAAGAAAAGAAAAACCATGAGAAGGAGCACTTATGAAGAGCTAGATGCTCCACTGTTGGAATGGGTAAGTCAGTTGAGAAGTGAGGGAACTCCTGTTTCTGGGCCTATTGTTGCTGAAAAAGCTAAAAAGTTTTTTGTAATTCTAGGTTTAGAGGGAACATTTAATGCATCATCAGGGTGGTTGACGAGGTTTAAACAGCGCCACGGGATAAGGGAAATCGGACTTTACGGCGAGAAATTAAGTAACGACCAGCAGGCAGCAGAAAATTTTAAAACAGAGTTTGAACAGCTCCTTCAGTCAGAAGGAATTTGTTACGAACAGCTGTATAACGCTGACGAATCAGGGCTGCTATGGAAATGTTTGCCAACGCGAACACTGGCATTTGATAGCGAGAGGCAAGCTCCAGGCCATAAGTCCAGTAAAGAGCGCATTACTATAATGACATGCAGCAATGCAACAGGCTCTCACAAACTAAAACTGGTAGTTATTGGAAAGTCAAAAAAACCGCGGTCTTTTAAAGGGACAAGGGCCGAAAACCTACCAGTACATTATTTTAATCAGAAGAAAGGCTGGATGGACCAACAAATTTTTAAAGAGTGGTTTCATAAAAAATTCATCCCTCAAGTGAATGAACATTTAAAATCAAGAAACCTACCCCAAAAAGCCATGCTGCTTATTGATAACGCCCCGTCACATGCATCGAAAAATATTTTACTATCGGACTGTGGAAATTTTTTCGTCAGTTTTCTGCCTCCAAATGTCACTGCTCTTATCCAACCAATGGACCAGGGAGTAATTGCTTTGATGAAAAAAAAAATATAGAACAAACTTGTTAAAAAAAAGGATTGAAGAGGGTAATGATCTTCAGGGTTTCTGGAAAGATTATACCATTCTCGACAGCATTTATGACATAAACACTGCTTGGGAGTCAGTAAAACAAACTACGTTGGTAAAGTCCTGGAGGAAAATTTTACCAAATGTAGAAAATACTTGAGTAGAGCCTTCAGATAAAGAAGAGGAAGTTTCTGCTAATGATTTAGCAAATTTAGCGAAATCAGTTGCTGGAGGAAGTGATGTCGATGAAAGAAATATTGTTGAGTGGATTAATTGCGATGCCAGTGATCCAGGATTCGACCATCTTACTGATGAACAAATAATAGATAGAGTATGAGGTATTGAATTAGAGGAGAGTGAGGAAGAAGAGGAGGATAACACCAGTAAGTCATGACGAAGCCCTAATACACGTTAATGGACTAATTCAATATCTGGAAGAACAAGATGATGCATCACTGTGTGATAAAATGGTGTTGAAAAAACTTCAGAATCAAGTCAAGAAGAGATGTTTTCCTTCAAAACAACAAACACTTTTAACGGATTTTTTTCTGAAAAAGTAAATTGTACATGTATGTGTATTACGTAAATATGTTTAATTTTAATTATTTTCATATTTATTGTTTTTTCATATTATATTTTCATATTTCACATTTTAATATTACTAAATAAACATTTTCCAGTAACATCCCTGTGTTGAAAGTCTCCATTTTAGAATTTTTGCGTGTTGTCCGCGGGATCGCCTAATCCGCGGAATCGGCTAATCCGCGGGTGTCGCGCCAGTCAATTCCGCGGATTATCGGGAGTTTACTGTACTTTGACTATATTGTGTTTCCTTTTCACAGCTCATATATCAGTATGGAATATCATATTTCCAAACTTGACTGTTCCACTGAAATTTCGAATTATTTTCTTCAAATTCTTCAGCTCGACAGGATTCGTTGCGTAAAGTTTTAACTCTTTTGTATACAAAACCTGACTTCTTGGTACTCGGGAGCACACAATCAGAATGTAACCGTATCCGCTAACACGAAGTAACTGACTAATAAGGCCCACGGAGAAATATAATCTCAAAAGTTGGACGATATAAACTACGTGTCCCTTTTGATTTTGTATATTTTGTAAGCTAAGTGTCGTGGCTTGGATTCCCACGAGGTGATGTGGTTTTCCTTTTTTTAAAAAAAAGGAAAGGGGTCTACTCTAACCTGGATATGGAAGTCTAGTAATCAATGGAGTTCTTGGAACTGCTTGCATTTTTTTTCTTTTTTTGAGTCCATCTACTAAAAATAAAAATGTCGCTTTTTCACTGAAACCTAAGATGCGATAAATTGACTAATAACTTACAACTCAGTACAACCATTAAGGCACCTTTTATAGCCATGTGCTTCAGCAGCTATTAACTAACTCTAAATAAGATATTTTGGGATTTTTTATTAATGGATGTAAACCATTTATAAGAACAATTCAAGCACCTCTTTTAATATCATGGTTCTTACCTTCTTTGTTTGAGATCTTAAGTGTCGTTCTCTATACAAAATGGACCCATGTTTGCACCAGACGGAGTACGGACGAGTTAGTTTGTTTTGTTTTCTTTTTTTTTAATTAATGGCATGTCAACCTTTAGGGTATTGAGCGAATAATCTTCGATGTTGTAATCATGAAAAGTTATAGGCTATACATTCCCATTAATAAGCAGTATAATATTACATGAGGCTGTTAATGCTAATAATTATTTTTAAATAAATCTAGTCAGGAGCCTTTCTTTACAATGAGCAACGTATTATTCAACTTTTTAGGTTACATTGATTTTAAAATGATTTAGGTATTGTCGGACTAATTAAATTTTCCTGATTAATTCTTCTGCTCCCAAAAAGTCTATCTGATTCGGGTCATCCGCTAATATTTCATCAATAGAGTTTGATAACTGATGTTGTTCTTTTATAAGTTCATAAGCCCTGCAATTCATATATTCGAACAATAACCTTTGTTAAACTGAATACCTGATTGAGAAATCTAACCTATTAAAAAAATATTGAAGGAGTTAAGAAAACCCTAATAACAATAGTTCACATCAGTATGGCTCTTAGTGTAGCTCCTAATTTACATGACAACATTTCAATAATGGGTGTTTCTTATTGTAAATTTAATGTAGATTCTAAAAATGTGGTCGTCATTTACGATACATAGACCAGAAATCCGGAAAACGCTGTTTTTCATAAGAAAACCCAATAGTTTTGAAAAGAGACAAAAGTTTGAATAGCTCTGCTACATGTTGAGATAGGACGCTCATTTCTGCGTCCCTGAACTACAAATGAAGTGCAGAATAAACCCTTAAAGTTATGACATCTCAATGTGGGACACCGTGTATAATGATAGAGGTTTCCAAGTAATAGAAACAATACTGGAACATGAGTCATTATAATTTAAATTTAAAATTACCAGTGTATGTCACCATAGAAAAAATCAAATAAAATAATATACAGCAATGGGAAAAACATAACTATCGCTTGTACAACAGAAAAATATTTTTTGAAATTCCTGTCTAAAGTTTCGATTGAACATTTTTCACCTAATACAATGGAAAATTTCGCTTTAAAGTCAAATTATTTGTAGAATGAATAAAGTTGATTTTATAATTTATTTTAACAAGTGTATTTTTTTCTAATTTAATATTTGATTAAAAAATATTTTTGGAATAACTCTTGATCTTCCTTGTTAACATTTTTAACTGCAGCGATTTTTATTCTTGGATGACTATTAAAATATAATGACACATTTTATATTGATTCTTCCAAATAAAACTTCATGAAATCCATACAAAACTGTTTCTTCAGTATTGCTGTACACGTGTAGAAAAAAGATATAGAAATATAGATATTACAATGAACATGAATTTTAAAAATGACGTTTTATTATTATTTGATTTACCGTGTATAAGGCAGTTCTGTGATAAAAAGGAAGACAGTTCTGTGATAAAAAAGTCCGACTCGCAGGAACTGCATCATCTTAGCGCGGTTCCGTTCTTATATCTAGACTCATTTAAAATGATTAAAATAGAAGCTGTTATTATTTTGGGTCCACATTTCTAGAAAACATGAAGATTAGATAGTTAGCCGTCGAGGTGATAAATAAAGATGGAATGATTGGGATTCGGCTAAAGAAACCTCAATACGATTTTTGTTAAAAAATCTATATTTAGGACGTTTCAGCTACTCATTGGTAGCCTTCGTCAGCATTTAAAGTGCCGGGAGGCAGAGGAGGACCAAAGTTGACAGTTCCATCTTTACTTTCAAGAAAGGTCTTATTTACGATCTTACCTGGATAGGCCAACCCGCCATAGGAAGGACCCCGCTAGGCAGTTGAAAAGTTATATCTCCATATAGTCCATATCTCTAAGATTAAATTGTTTTTCTTAACCTGATTTATTATCAAATACATTATCCAACTATAAGCAATTAAAAAATAAAAAAAAAAAAAAATCAGTACCTTAACAGGCCACGAGGGCCCTGAGGGGCAGATACTATAGAGGTATCTGATTCATGACCATACGGCACACTAGGGAGATAGTGTGGTCAGTACTATGCTCCGGCCGCCTGATTTTCCCCTTGGCTGCTTCGACTGCTAGAGTCATTAGCACCAACCAAGGTACCCATTATTAAATTAATTAAAGGCTGGGTTGGCCTAGGGACGGTCAGGGAGGCCGAATTCAACCGGTGAACGAAGACACTAGAAGAAAAAATCTTTAGTGCTTGCTCGGGATTTGAACTCAGGCCTCCAGCTTATTAGTCCAGTGCTCTACCACTGAGCTAACCTCGCCCCCTAATTAAAAAATAACAAGGAATAAAAACAGACAAAAAGAACAGTTCGAATAAGCGAAATCAATTACTTTAAAGTTTTAAGCTCTTATTTCTCCGATTGACATCGTCTAATCAAAACTTTCATCAGAATCTTTTTTGTAGAGCATTTCGTAAGCTTTCTAATGGTATTCTTCCGTTTACCAAGATTCTCAACCTTTTTCGAGATATTAAGGAAAGTATACAAAGTTACCAAAACGTTTTGTCTGTTAATAAAATATTTTATTCTAACCCTTCCTTAACTCCAAACGTAACCAAAATTTCAACATATTAGTTTTGATGAATGTAGAGCATGCAGAAAATGTTTCAACTGAATCCCATGATTCTAAGTACCCAAACCAAAAGCGGTATTCAAAAACTATTTTTCCAATTTTCTCGAAAACGGTTAAAGTTATCGCCTTGAAAATTGTTTCATTCGTTTTCCTAGCCCAAGAAGCCTATACAACGAGTACTTACAAGCTTATGAACTCAAAAACGTAAGCGTTACGATTTTTTTGCGCGAATTTCGCCCCAAACGCCATCTTCCAGTGGGCGGATTCTGCTGGTTAACGAACTTGACCTTTCAAATTGGACGACGGATTTTTGTACCAAATTTCATCAAAATCGGACCATCAGGGAAGCCAGAAATGAGCGAACAGACAAATATATATATATATATATATATATATATATATATATATATACAAATTTTAACCACCGTTATTTTCGGTCTCTAGGGGTTCTGAAACGCGAAATTTTCTAGTCGGCACTTCCGGATTGTTTCATTGTATCAACCCTATAAGCGGGGTTCCTCCCTATGGGGGAGGGAGGAACCGCGCTAAAAGGAAGACAGTTATTTGATAAAGAGGCACATAGTGCTATTAATTTGGGCCTTTTGGGCTGAATATTCTTTGATCTTTACACTTGCAATAAAGGAATAACTGTTTTATATTATAGCCATCTTTTGAAAAAAAAATATTAATTAATTTCAGGAACTTACTAAGTATATAAAACTTCTTCGAAAATTCATTGTGGGTTTGTTACACTACCTACTAAGTTTACAAAAAAAAAAAAAAAAAAACGCGTAACGCTGATTTTTTGGGGTGTAGATCGGGGCCACCCCAGTAGTGGGTACCCAATTTGTCAGCGTCGAAAGACCTGTGCTAACTGCGCACTAGTCGAAAAACCTTGAAATTTTTGGAAGTTTTTTTTCTTGTTTGCTTATAACTCCTAAACCGTGCATCATTCACAATTTTTATTCTCAGCTTTTTAATATTAGACACAATATACAAAGTTTTGGCGCTAAAAGAAACTCTTTATATAATTTAATAATTTACATGGTAATATTTTAGTAAGGGCGTTTCTTATTGGAAATTTAATGTAGATTCTAAAAATGTGGTCGTTATTTTCGATACATTGAACAGAAATCCAGAAAACACAGTTTTACATTGAAAAAAAAAAACAGTAATTTTAAAAATATACAAAAGTATGCATGTTGAGATATAACGCTTTTTTTTTTTTTTGGCTTCCCTAAACTCAAAAGAGGTGCAGAAGAAACCCCTTAAGTTTTGACATCTCAATGCGAGACACCCTGTATAATAAAATAATGTCACCTAAAACCATTTGCTAAATTAAAAAAACATTGAAGGCTGCTTTACGAACCAAACCCCCAAAAGAGCTGAATACTCAATGTATATTCAATTTTGATCCCCAGTTTCGTTATGTATGTATTCTGAAACGCTATCGTCAGCTCTTGCGGCCACCAGGCAACGTCATAAGCGGGGTTTACTCCTTATGAGAGTTTGGGCTAATAAACGATTCTTGTCAATTCTTACCAAGTCTTTTCATAAGAGTCATGATTGATTTGATGCTGTCACTGGTAAACTAATCGATTACTTGTTCGAGTATTGTTCCAGTCAATGGAATCGATAATCGAATACTTGTCGAAGAAAGGGAAGAATCGGTGTTTGTTCGTGCCAGCAAGGGAGGGCTATTAATCATTTTGTGAATAATGTTCAACCAGAGCTCCATTGATTACTAATTGAATAATTTAAGAATTTATTCTTTAATTTATTCACATTGAAAATATTAAAATTGTTTTGTTCCTCTAAAAATTACCAAAAGGGATGAAATTATAAACATAAGGTTTTATTTTCAAGGAAGAGTGTCTAGACATTTGAGACTTAAAGCTCGTTTCTCCGAATATTGTGAGGAAAAGCAAGGGAAAGGAAGGAACCCAGACACTAGTTAGCGGAATTGAACATCAGCAGCTAGAGACCTGCATTGCTCTATAATTCCCACGATTCCCCAATCCTACCTGCCTATTTAGGCTGGGCTAAGTCCTAGCCTCGCTCTCACTCTCATCTACTCTCTACTAGAGAGTAGATCTACTCTCATCTACTCTTTAGCGAACCATCTGCGTTATGAGAGTCTTGATAATAACTAAAAATCTCGACTAGACTCCACGCTCGACACTCTCTACTCATCTCTATCACTCATCCCACACGCTACCACTCATACGCTGCCTGTCATTCAGAGCCCCCGAATCTTTATCACAATATTTATTTATTTTAGTTCTGCACTATTTGGTGATGAAACTATGTATTGGTTCTTCTCTAAACTCTTCTCACTATCGGACTTTTGTCAAGTAAAAACTGTCACCAATCATGAATGTATTCTGTTCTGTTCCATTAACCCAATAAAAAGAGAGTACCGTTTCTCTTCTTTTCTTCGAAACATTACTGTAATAAGATTTCTACTGAATTGTGAATTTACAATTCTTTTTTAACAGCAAGGTGATTTGTTCACGTAAATAGTCAATAAAAGAGTACAAAAAAAAGAGTAAAAGTAGATTCCAATAAAGTATTTAAAATATATAAAATTTGCAAATAAATGAAAAAAACAAAAAAAACATTAACTATAATAAAGTCCGTCACGCAGGAACTGCATAAGTAAGCACATTCCTCTTTGGGTAGTCTAATCTGCATTCCTGAATCATTTGCTTCAAATAAAACCATTAATAGTTCCGCTCTTTTAGATTAGTATTGAGCAGTACAATCACATTACTTGAAATATTTAATATTTTATTTAATTTCCTTGCAGAGTTTTTTGTATGCGTGATACTAAACTACTTAATAAATACACAAAAACTTCACATTTTCGTTTTTTGTTCTGACGCAAGAAGGGGATTCAACACCCCTAGTGGTAGAAGAGAGAAGTAATATCAAGATAAAGGCGATCGTAGCGACAGCTTTGCCAACTTACGTTTCGCTGGAAAATTCTATTCCAACATAATACAAAGTAACCCCCCCCCCCTTCCGATAGACTGATTTGGTGTACTTATACAACATTTATTTTTAATAAGATCACCAAGACGTATTCCGAGTTTTGTACCAATACATCAGAAAGTACGACCGGTATGAGCAAATTAGTAATATCGCTCCGGAGTAAACCATCCTCCTAATGAACGGATTTAGTTTATTTTTACAACGTATTTTTCTCTTTAGATGACCACAAAGAATACCGAATTTTGTTTAAATATAACAAAAAATGCATGTTCAAATTAGTGTTTTGGGTCCGGAGTAATCCCCGCCTCCCGGTTGACCGATTTTGGTAGTTAAATAAAGGCTGTCTCTCATTGGAAGACTTCAGGAGCAGCCCTGTTGATAGTTTATATGTAGAAGCATCAGAACTCTCTCTGGAGCATCATGGAGGAATTTGTCCAAGCTGCTAGATAATGACCACAGATGTGGAAGATGTGCCCCCACCACATTACTTGCGTCCCATTTCCTACTGACTATTCAATCCCTGGGAGCTTCATAATGACCACAGAAGTGCAAGATGTTCCCCCACCAAATTACACGCGTCCCATTTCCTAATTACTAGTCGATCCCTGGGAGCTTCATAATGACCACAGATGTGGAAGATGTGCCCCCACCACATTACTGACGTCCCATTTCCTACTTACTATTCGATCCCTGGGAGCTTCATAATGACCACGGATGTGGAAGATGTGCCCCCACCACATTACTCGCATCCCATTTCCTACTTACTATTCGATCCCTGGGAGCTTCATAATGACCACGGATGTGGAAGATGTGCCCCACCACATTACTCGCATCCCATTTCCTACTTACTATTCGATCCCTGGGAGCTTCATAATGGCCACAGATGTGGAAGATGTGCGCCCATCACATTACTCGCGTCCCATTTCCTACTTACTATTCGATCCCTGAGAGCTTCATAATGACCACAGATGTGGAAGATGTGCCCCCACCACATTACTCGCGTCCCATTTCCTACTTACTATTCGATCCCTGGGAGCTTCATAATGACCACGGATGTGGAAGATGTGCCCCCACCACATTACTCGCATCCCATTTCCTACTTACTATTCGATCCCTGGGAGCTTCATAATGGCCACAGATGTGGAAGATGTGCGCCCATCACATTACTCGCGTCCCATTTCCTACTTACTATTCGATCCCTGAGAGCTTCATAACGACCACAGATGTGGAAGATGTGCCCCCACCACATTACTCGCGTCCCATTTCCTACTTACTATTCGATCCCTGGGAGCTTCATAATGACCACGGTTGTGGAAGATGTGCCCCCACCACATTACTCGCATCCCATTTCCTACTTACTATTCGATCCCTGGGAGCTTCATAATGACCACAGATGTGGAAGATGTGCGCCCATCACATTACTCGCGTCCCATTTCCTACTTACTATTCGATCCCTGAGAGCTTCATAATGACCACAGATGTGGAAGATGTGCCCCCACCACATTACTGGCGTCCCATTTCCTACTTACTATTCGATCCCTTGGAGCTTCATAATGACCGCAGATGTGGAAGATGTGTCCCCACCACATTACTCGCGTCCCATTTCCTACTTACTATTCGATCCCTGGGAGCTTCATAATGACCACAGATGTGGAAGATGTGCGCCCATCACATTACTCGCGTCCCATTTCCTACTTACTATTCGATCCCTGAGAGCTTCATAATGACCACAGATGTGGAAGATGTGCCCCCACCACATTACTGGCGTCCCATTTCCTACTTACTATTCGATCCCTTGGAGCTTCATAATGACCGCAGATGTGGAAGATGTGCGCCCATCACATTACTCGCGTCCCATTTCCTACTTACTATTCGATCCCTGAGAGCTTCATAATGACCACAGATGTGGAAGATGTGCCCCCACCACATTACTGGCGTCCCAGTTCCTACTTACTATTCGATCCCTTGGAGCTTCATAATGACCGCAGATGTGGAAGATGTGTCCCCACCACATTACTCGCGTCCCATTTCCTACTTACTATTCGATCCCTGGGAGCTTCAAAATTTCAAATGATTATTGTTTGCGGACGGCTGTCTTAAGCAACATATCTTTTTCGTATGATTCCCAAAACACTGGCTCGCAAATGAAAACTGTTTTTGAAAGAATATTCAAAAATAATAATACAATGTTCAATACGTTATGAAATAAAGAAATTCTAGATCGAAAACGTTTTCACAGGCAAGGAAAGTTTGCAAGATGAATTTCCTTGAAAACCCTAACTTCAACGGCGATACTAGAAGACAAATTCTCAATATCTTCGTAGGTTACTAATATTTTTATTATTATGAAGCATCTATTTTTGTTTGACACAACTATATGCAGTTCACTCAACGTTTTACTAACTCCAAGTATTTTAACTTACAGACTTCCATGGTCAAATTCATCACAAACAAACAGTATGGTCTTCGGTTTTGACCGTGTCATCATTTTCTTCGCCCACGTTTCGCTAGTCTTGCTGCTAGACATGCACGCCGAGGCTGAATTTTCAGGCGGCGGCGCGCGCGGCGTGGGGTATTTTTTCAACCCCCAAGGGAGTTGTTAAAATTGTTATAACAGTATATATATATATATATATATATATATATATATATATATATATATATATATATGTATATATAGAGAGAGAGAGAGAGAGAGAGAGAGAGAGAGAGAGAGAGAGAGAGAGAGAGAGAGAGTTGTCAGCTATTTCACAGGCTCAAAAATGGTCCGATTTTGCTCAACTTTGGTACGAAAATCGTCTAATTTGAAACGTCAAGTTCGTTAGCCAGCCGAATCCGCCCTCCGGAACATGGGTTTTGGCACGAAATTTGCGCAAAAAAAAAAACGCAACGGTTACGTTTTCGGGTTTATATGCTTTAATATAATCGCTTAATATGTTCCCTAACATACGATAACAAATAAAACCATTTTTAAGGCGATATCTGTAACAGTTATTGAGATAAGTGGAACAACTCATTTTCGGTTTGGGTACATGAAATCGTGGGATTCCATTTAAATTTGTTCTATGTGTTTGAAACTCATCTAAACTAAGATTTTGATGACATTTTGAGTGATGAAAGTATTCGAAAAAAATATTTTTTGAGTAGACATGAAAAATTTTGGGATCTTCGTATCTTTTAGTGAATATATTTAAATCGGTTGGACAGTCGTGGCAAGGGGAATGTTCCTCTTCGAAAGCTTACTAATGTCTCTACATAAATTGTTATAAAATAATTTTCTATGGTGCGATGTTAATCGAGAAATAAGGGCTTGAAACTTCGAAAGCGTTTGCTTTGTTCTTTTGAACGGGGTTTAGTGTTTGTTTGACTCACTTGTTTGATAAATTGTAATTATCAGAAATATTAGTCAATTAGTAAAAGAAGGCAAGAAAATGAGAAACTTAATGATATACTCGTAATGTTTTCGCAGGGCGAACGTTGTGTTGGTGTAGGAGTCGTAGGATACTGTCAGTTTCCTGTTGTGGCACCTTAAACTTCCTTCTCTTTGAGATTTTATTTTATATTTTTAACGAATGATCAAACCCTACCAATAACTGTATTTATTTCTTTACTATTAGCACTAGAGAGATGAACGGAACCGCGCTAAGATGACCCAGTTCCTGCTATTCGGAAGTTTTTTTTAGCTTTTCCCTTCAATTACGAGGTTTCCAAATTGATTTGAGAAATATAGGCCGGTTTAGCCTATATTTGTGGGATCTATATTTTTTAAATGTATGTAATCATTGTTATTCCAAATTATATTGCGAATACAAAAATCGCGCCCCCCCCCCCCCCCCTGAGACGACGGGCCCCTGACCAATTCTCCTCTGTGCTCCCATGAGCCATGGGCGTATATAAGGGGGGGGGTTGAGGAGGCTGTAGCCATGGTAATAATATCAGTTAATTAGGATTTTGCCAGTTTTGTGCTACAGTTGAGGACTGATAAAAATGAAATAGAATCTTCTCTGCAAACGGCGTTTATTCTCATTTCGTTCAAATCTTTTCAAAGATGAAGATAATTTGCCAATGTCCCCAATGAGAAAGTAGTCGAATTTTCAGTTTTGTGGATTTGAAATCCCAATATGTACACGCTTCTTGTATTAAGATTTTTTTTAAAATGATTTTAAGTAGGTACATAATACACCTTTTGTAAATCAATACATTGTAGATAAGAATACATTTCAACCACGATCAATCGATATTGGGGGCCCGTGACCAATCTCTGGTTCTAGGCCCGGCTCTGAGATGGGACGGCCCTGGTTAAAGAGTATGTTTACATAAAATTATTTTATTTTATGCTTTTCCGATACAAGCTTTGTCATTTTCTAATCAACGATCACAACACACAAGCGTTACTCGATCAGAAGGTAAGCTCAAAATGGTGTCGGCCGATCACCATGCCGTACAATCGCCAATTTCCTCCCCTCCATCGGCGCGCCGACTGAATATTCTTGGCGGCGGCGGCGCCGCCAAAACCCGGCGTGGCGTAGCGGCGCCGCTAAAACCCGGCGTGGCGTAGCGGCGCCGCTAAAACCCGGCGTGGCGTAGCGGCGCCGGCGCGGCGCGCATGTCTACTTGCTGCTAGTTCCCTCCAAGCGACGTCTGAGAATGAGCATGTCTGGTTCATTCGTTATAAGAACTCGTTTCCGTGCGGATCCGTGGGCGTAGTCCCCACAGGAAAACAAGTACTTACACGTGGTGAACCCGACAACATCCTGATTCTACGAAGTAGCCCTGAGGAAGCTTGCAGCATGACTGGCGAAACGTTGGCCGAGAAAATGATATCACGGTCAAAACCCGAAGACCAAAACGTTCGTTTTACTCCAAGTAATTATCTGAGTAACAATGGTATCAAATCCAAATTAAATCTATATATGAAATGTAACACATCAGAAAAAAACTTACATTTGACAGAAAATGACTAATGATGGTGTACCTGAGTTTCAGTGACGTTTCTCCAAACTAATTTGAATAATGGAGTTTAACAAGGAAATGATTACGCATAATGGAAACTTTCGAGATAAAATAACAATGAAAGAAAATAACTTTAAGGCTTCTAGAAGGGTCTTTGATCGTTGAGTTACTACATTTTATTTTACAAATTGTGAACGAGATTGAGTTGAAAATAGTCTTAATATCTTTGAAGATGATCTTTTAGATTCAACTTCTAAGGGAATAAATGCTTGTGCCTGACAAAAACTTTTCAATTTGTCTCCCTTTTAGATATTTCTCCTCCACACCCCCCCCCCATCCTTTCTCGTTCTTTGAAAATTTCTCCTTCAATCATTGGATCCAACGTTACCATTGAATGATGGTGAACTATTAGAAAGAAAAAATAGTTCTCTTCGCCATCTCACCGGCTCAATAATGAAAAAATATGTGGGTGAAATTTGGCAAAAATATGTTTCTTCTAAATCATAAAGGACGAGTTCGGTAACCAGCAGAATCCGTCTACCGAAACATGATTTTTGGGCGAATTTTGCGCAAAATAAAATCGTAACGTTAATGTTTTCGAGTTCATACGCTTCGGGTTACTCGTTTTATGGGTTCCTTAACGTAGGAAAAAGAAAGAAACCATTTTTAAAGCAATATCTGAGACCGTTTACGAGAAAAATAGGTACAACTACTTTTAGAAATAAATTTTCAGTTTGAATATTCAGAAACGATTGATCCAGATGAAACTTGTTCCAGACGTTTGAAATTTATCTGTTCTAACATATTGTAATTTTGAGTTGCGTTTGGAGGTGAGTAAGTATTACGTAAAAAATAAAAATTTACTTAATGACATAACAAATTTTCAGATCTTAGTATATTTCCTAAAATTTCTTGAAAACAGCTGGGAAATCGTGCAAAGTGGACGTTAGCCATATAAAAGCTTACTAAATGTTCTACAAAAAATGGTTTAAGCTAATTTTCGATGAGGCCATGTCAATCGGAGAAATAAGGGCTTACAAATTCAAAATTGTTAGTTTTGTTCTTTTAAACGGGGTTTGTCCCTGTATACCTAACTTTTTAAGTATTTGTTGTTTTTTTTATTTTAATTGCTTTTAGCAGTAAAATGACTATTTTATTAGAACAAGGTAAGAAAATCTATTATTGTGTTTCAAGTAGCGTTGAGTAAGAGGATAGAGTAATTTTCAGTTCGGATTTGCGGCCAGATTGTTGTGGTAATTCAAATCTTATAATACTTTTCTGTGAGTTTTTATTTTTTACGAATGATCAAAACCTACCAATAACTGCTTCCTACTCATTTGCTAATGACACTAAGGATATGAACGGAACCACGCTAAGATGACGCAGTTCCTGCGAGTTGGACTTTGATTGACTATCTATATCTATTTATCACTAGAATTGCTACAGCTCTACTTCGATAATCTCACTGAGGAAATTAACGAAAGTAGCAATTCATCAAAATTCTGGCAAATTGTAAACAAATTTAAACCAAAATGCCTAAAACTCCCACTAGATATAATTATTTCTGACGCTTGGAATGAATATTTTATGGAACTATACCCTCCAAGAATTCAATTAAATCTCAATTTCTATGATGCAGGACACCCATTTTTCGATTGTCCGTTCACAAAATCTGAACTGTATAACGTAATAGGAAAGCTGCAATGTAATAAAGCCCCAGGCCAAGATGGAGTTCCTAATAATTTCTTCAAAAATCTGCCAACCAGGCATATTAATTTTATGCTTATATTATTTAATAAATTTTTTGAAAATGAACGTCTGCCTAAGAGCTGGTCCGAAATGAATATGTCAATGATATTTAAGAAAGGAGATCCATCCATACCAGAAAATCATCGTGGGATCGCGCTCATTAATTGTTTTACAAAAATCCTCACTCAACTAGTAAACAATAGACTCTCAGATTGGGCCGAATACTCAGGCACACTTGCAGAGGAACAGAACGGCTTCAGAAGAGGAAGAGGTTGTCTGGATAGCATATTCTCTCTCAGCTCAGTCATTAACCTGCATTTGAGGCTGGAAAAGAGGAAGGTGTATGCGATATTTGTTGATTTTTCCAAGGCATTTTTCACAAGAGACAAGTGCAAGAAGGGAAGATCAGCCGTAGCCTGTACGACTCACATATTTTCGAGAACTAAATGCCATCAATGGGAATCGAGGATGAAGCTGTTTGATGCACTATGTGCTTCAGTAGTGTTATACTGTAGTCAGGTATGGGGCTTGAGATACTTGCAACTTCTCGAGAGATTCCATGAGCAATCCCTGAAGAATCTGCTACTTCTCCCTCGAAACACTCCAGGCTACTTGTTAAGATTGGAATGTGGGCGAGAAACTTTGAAAGCTAAGGTTTTTGGGCTAATGATGAAATAGCTTATCAAACTACTAGAAATGCCGAGAAATAGGATACCAAAAAAGTGTTATGATAGGCTATTACAACTTGACAGCTCGTCCCATAATTCAAGCCAATACAACTGGGTGAGTCAGGCACGAGAGAAGTTCCAGCTTGTAGGGGAAGAGGAATTATTCCTGAGACACGACAGCGCAGCTCTGAGAGAAAAAGAAGGATATCTGGTCAAAGCATATTTTGAAAGGCACGTCCAAGCGGATATAGAGAAGACATGTGTATCCTCCTTCAGTCCAATCTACCAAAGACCAAAGACATTTTGGGGAGTAGATAAACCTCCAGCTCAGAACTACCTTCTACAAAGCTCGAATCTTGTCTCAGCTGAGGCTAGCCGGAAGGACGGAACTGAGAATATTTACTAACGGAATCTTGTACAAGATAAAATGTGACGAGATATGCTCAATATGCAACCTGTACGAAGAAGAGGATATTGGTCACTTCCTACTCAGGTGTCCGATGTACGCCGAAGCTAGACTCCACTACATCCGCAGCTATTTCCAAGGAGAGGACACCACTCAAGACAGCCTTGTTGCACTATTGTATGTAAGAGACCGTGAGAACCTCAACAACCTCTGCGCCTACGTTTTATATGCCCTCAGAATCCGTGCTTTTACCAGATTCGATTAATTTTTCGACGCTATTTCTTTAAAGTAGGACTGAATGTGCAAAAGAGAATTACTACAATTTTTTGTGACTTAATATTATATGAATATATATATATTTTTTTTCTCTCTCTTCTTCTTTTCTTTTTATTTAGTTATACATTTTTCATTATTATAAAACTAGTATTATATTTTATAATTTTAATGTTAAAATTAAATGTTATGTTATTATAAGCACATTATGTGGCCTCCCCATAAAAAGTTAAAACTTTTTTTTTTTTTTTTTTTTTTTTTTTTTTTTTTGTGAAAAATGTCAACAATTTCTCAAAGAAATTGGATAGATTAGGCATCACAAGTCGAAGGAAACAGTAGTCAGTAGCCACAGAGAAGCGGATAATTCTTAATCCTTCTCCTCCCTTATTCTTGCGGAAGGCCGACTAAGTCATTACAAATATGTACTGAAAACGTACTCACTCTTCGATTACTCCTCAGAAGGCTCTATTCCAAACAACCAAAAATTCGAACAGTCAAACACACACAAATATATATATATATACACACACAAATTTGAAACATCTATATTTTCGTGATCTATGGGGTCTAAAGCAAGAAATTTTCTAGTCGGCACTTCCGGATTGCGCCGTAAGGGAATAAAATCCTTCCTTAACTCCAAATGTAACCAAGATCTTAGTTTGGATGAATTTCAACTACGTAGAACACATTTCTATGGAACCCTACGATTTCATGTACCCAAACCGAAAATGAGTTACATAAATATTTGTTCCACTTATCTCAAAAACTAATATAAATATCGCCTTAAAAATGGTTTCATTCGTTTTTGTAAGTCAAGAAACCCATTAAGCGTGTATCTGCAAGCATATAAACCCGGTATGTATATATATATATATATATATATATATATATATATATATATATATATATATATGTATATATACATATACATACATACTTAAATTAAAATTTTAACATTCCCTTAGGGGTTAATAAAAAATAGCCCACGCCGCGCGCGCCGCCGCCGCCGGCCAATTTAGTCCAGCGCGCCGCCGCCTGAAAATTCAGTCTCGGGGCGCATGTCTAGTATGTACATATATAGGTGTGTGTGGAAGAACAACATAAATGTCTAATAGAGGTACCAAAATATTTGTCAGTTCTCAGGGTACTGTATTAGTTTAGAATATTTAATGGGAAGGCATAAAGAATTGAAAGCAGGGAGTTGAAGAGTTGAGAATTGAAAACAGTTTCAATTCTCATAGAAGCTAACATGTGTATATATATATATATATATATATATATATATATATATATATATATATATAAGACCATTATATTTTTATAAACCTTCTTTTTATGGACATTTTGTTTACGATATAGAACATGATTTGTTAAAATCAAGATAAGGTATATTAATTTAAATTATATTATTGAATAATAAATTAAGATTTATAATAAATAATTGTTTTTTAAAAATTAATTATAATGAGTGCTATAGAAAGAAATGTGACATTTGTAAATTAAAAAGAAGTAATAGAATAGTTCAACTTAAAATTATATATATATATATATATATATATATATATATATATATATATATATATACATATATTCTTTTTTATCCTAGGAGGCATGGGGTCATTAAAGCAGTCTTCCTTTATTATACTACTTTATTTATTCGGCCCGACATGTTTCGTGCGTCTTTTCTTCACACCTCTTCAGGGGCACTTCTTGCTAGGAAGTCCTCTCGTTACCTTGTACTCCCTCTGGAGTCCGGCTTAATAATAATATATATATATATATATATATATATATATATATATATATATATATATATTCAGGCGGCCCTGCTAGTTAAGAAAATAATTTGGTTCATACTCATACAAAATACACAACAATTTTCTCGGAAAATGCCGTTGTATTTTTGTTTAGCATTTCAATTTCTGAGAATTTAGATAGAATCGTGAAACAAGATTTTCTCATTTTCCGAGAAACATCAATGAAAATAGGGCCCGTTGAGTATGTGATTACTAGTGCAGTAAATAACTAGGGTTAACTTAATATCAAGTTAATAGTCCCCAGTACAGCGTCCTTTTAGCACTTTCCTCCGAAGGAAAGTAGCTATTGAGGTTGGACTCATGACAGAATTTTTGAAAAATTTCTTCAAATCTTTATCGATCCTACCTAGTAGACACCGAAAATGACCCCCGTTAAAATTTATATATATCTATATATCTATATATATATATATATATATATATATATATATATATATGCATATATATATACATGTATATGTGTCTGTTAACACGATAGCGGCCAGAGTTTTTGTTTTTTCGTCACGAAACTTGGTATATAGCATTCAATTAGCAAACGATTGAACGAGTTCGTTAACCACCAAAGTCGGTCCACCGGAAGGGGGGGTTTACCCCGAACTCAAAACACTAATTTGACTATGTCAGCCGTAATATTTGTTATATTTCAACGAAACTCGGTATTCGTAGTGGTAATATAGTGAGAAAAGTTAGATATAAAAATGAACTAAATCGGTTCATTAGAAGGGGGGGTTTACTCCGGACCCACAATACCAATTCGCCACTACCAGCCGTGATTTTTGGTATATTTCGATGAAACTCGGTATTCGTAGTGGTAATCCACAGGTAAATAACTGTTGTAAAAATAAACTAAATCGGTTCATTAGGAGGGGGGGTTTACTCCGGACCCACAATACCAATTCGCCACTACCAGCCGTGATTTTTGGTATATTTCGACGAAACTCGGTATTCGTAGTGGTAATCTACAGGTAAATATGTGTTGTAAAAATAAACTAAATCGATTCATTAGAAGGGGGTCCCAAATTGTTAATATACTCATACCGGTCGTAATTTCTGCTGTATTGTAACGAAACGCGGTATACGTCGTGGGTAACTCATGAGAAAGAAGTGTTGTAAAAATGAGCTGAATCGGTCAATCGGAAAGCGGGGGATTAATTTGTAATATATTTCAATAGAAAAGCCCGTCAGACGTAGGTTCACAAAGCCGCCGCAAGGAGCGCTTTCTATCACTAGAGTGACTGTATCCTGTTCCTGCGTTAGATCAAAATACGATAATATGAGGTTTTTTGTATTTATTACGTAGTGTAATAGGTACCATGTGTAAACATAACTCTGGAAGCAAATTATTAATTGATCAGTTACTCATTACAAATTTAAAAGAGAACTATTCATGTTTTTATTTTATTTATGTAGGATATTTTAAGGAAATTGTTCTGGAAAGCAATCTGCACTACCCAAATTCTGAGGAAAGTGCTTAGTTATGCAGCTCCTGCGTGACGGACTTTTTTTAAGCTGATTACAAAAGTGCTAAAAATGGTCTTAGTGACTTCATTTTGACGAGTCTACCACACTGTAAACGTTTCCAAGTCTGAAGTGGGCGCTTTACTACACACGTAGGACCTAAACCTGTCGTTCTAAGGCGGTTTCCTTTTTTCATTACAAAACTCAGATTCTTTATTTTATTCAGATGATTATATATAGAATCAAAGGAAAATGATTTTGTCCGACAGAAAAGAGGGCGCGATCGTCGTGTCCGACGGCCTCAATGTCTCTCTAGGGCGGTATGGTTTTTTTATTACAACACACCTAATTTTTAGTTTCATTTACTAAAAATGGCCTAACAATGGTAGTCCGCTAATTGTCCGACAAATTTTCGGTCTCCTTTCTTCAGTCCGACAACCTGAATATGTCACTCACGGGAGGTTACGTTTTTCGATTACAAAAGTTATGAGATCAATTTCCTTCTGTTTCAAATAAAACATGTATCTTAAAAAAATAGGTGTCCGACAAAAGAAAAGACGCAAACTTATAAAAACTAATAATTATTATTATAATAATTAATTATAATTAAAAATAATAATAAAAAAAATTGATCCAATTTCTTAAATTATGAAAGTGGTAGTAAAGCGCGCACAAAATCCTGTTAACCGGCGAGTTCCTTTTCAGCACGTTTCCTCCCTCCCTCCATAAGGAAGAAAGCCCTTTATGACGATAACCTTACGCAATCTGCAGGTGCCAACTAGAAAATTACACGTTATAGAACGCATATATCACAAATAATATAAATATATATATACAGTAAAACATGGGCTGAGGGGGGTGCCCCCCTCCCTGAAATTTTCATTTCATGGTAAAAATGTGTCATTAAAAATAAATTAAATGAGATCACTTAGTTAATGAAAAATAGTTTATTTTAGGCGTAATAGCGTTTTAGTTGCCTAAAACTATTCCAAATTCTAAATTTTTCATATTCCATACCCCGGAAATTGTCTCAGCCCCCACCCCGGAAATTTTCCCAGACCCACCCGAAATTATTTCCTGTATACGCCCATGCAGTAAAAACATTTATTTTCTTTTTAGAATCACAAGTTCCTACCTCTAAAACGAAACATATTTGTCTTCTTCGGCATCCATTCAATGAAATACCACGAAACACGGAAAGGAAACTAGGAAAGGAAGGTTTTCTGGGAACCCTCGAACCGGTCTAGCTCCGGCGAGTTCCGAGATCCGTCACTCATCCTTTTGGAGACCGCCGGATGAGAGAGAGCGTAGGTTAAGAGAACGCCGGATAAGGGAGAGTCTACTGTAGATACAAGGTGTCCCCAAAATAAACAGACAGACTTCGGGGTGCAGGAATAAAAAAAGTCCTTTGGCATATACCTCGTTTTTAGCACTTTGTTCCGAAGGAAAATAGCTATAGAGGTTGCACTCATGACGGAATTTTTGAAAAATTTCTTCAAATCTTTATCGATCCTATATATATATATATATATATATATATATATATATATATATATATATATATGTGTGTGTGTGTGTGTGTGTCTGTTAACACGATAGCGGCCAGAGTTTTTGTTTTTTCGTCACGAAACTTGGTATATAGCATTCAATTAGCAAACGATTGAACGAGTTCGTTAACCACCAAAATCGGTCCACCAGAAGGGGGGGGGGGTTTACCCCGAACCCAAAACACTAATTTGACCTTACCAGACGTAATATTTGTTATATTTCAACGAAACTTGGTATTCGTAGTGGTAATGTTGAGAGAAAAGTGAGATTTAAACATAAACTAAATCGGTTCATTAGAAGGGGGGGTTCACTTAGGACCTACAATACCAATTCGCCCCTATTTTGGTTATATTTCGACGAATCTCGGTATTCGTAGTGGTAATCTACAGGTAAAAATGTGTTGTAAACATAAACTAAATCGGTTGATTAGGAAGGGGGTTTACTCCGAGCCCAAATTACTAATATACTCATACCGGTCGTAATTTCTGCTGTATTGTATCGAAACGCGGTATACGTCGTGGGTGTTTCATGGGAAAGAAGTGTTGTAAAAATGAGCTAAATAGATCTATTGGAAAGGGGGGTTTACTTTGTAATATATTTCAATAGAATTAGCTGGCCAGACGTAGGTTCGCAAGGCCGCCGCAAGGAGCGCTTTCTCCCACTAGAGGGACTGTATCCTGTTCCTGCGTCAGACCAAACGACGAAAATATGAATTTTTTTGTATTTATTAAGTAATGTTGTAGGTACCATGTGTAAACATAACTCCGGAAGCAAAATAATTACAAAATGAATAATTGAACAGTTACTCATTACAAAATTAATAGAGAACTATTCATGTTTTTATTTTATTTATGTAGGATATTTTAAGCAAATTGTTCTGGAAACCAGTCTATACTACCCAAATTCTGAGGAAAGTGCTTAGTTATGCAGCTTCTGCGTGACGGACTTTTTCTTCGTCTCCGAGAAAAAAAAAAGAAAAAAAAAAGGTAATGAAAAGTCCGTCTTTCATAAGGCATATATAAAAATCGTCAAAAAAATATGTTGAAACCCTCACCCTCGGGTTATTACTTCAAAAAACTTATGCAATATATGCCAAAGGTCATGTTTTTTTTTTTCTTTTTTCATGCTACATCGATTCCTGAAGTTTTTTTTTTGCGGGGGAAACCCTGTATAAATATGTATTTATATATATATATATATATATATATATATATATATATATATATATATATATATATATATTTCTGTTCGCTCTTCACGGACTAAAAAATTGTCCGTCTTTACGATATTTTCTAAAAAAAAAATCGTTTGTCTCATTTTAAAGGTGAAATTCGTTAACCAGCAAAATCCGTCCACCGGAATATGTTTTTTGGGGAAAAATCGTCAAATGGAAGTTGACCATTGTAAAGATTGGCAACGTCTCAACAAAATACGTTCTAAAGTGAATTATAATGGGCCTCAAAGTCCAAGTGATATCCTCAGAAAAAATTGGTATACTATACACATTTTTAATAAATCGTAAACTAATTTTCAAAAACGTGACTTCATATACCTTTAATTAACATTAGTTCAGAATCTACTGCTGATGGTGATGTCAGTTCAAAAACTGAAGGCGACAGTGATGAAGAACATTTTCACAAAACTCATAATTCGAGTGTTGATGGTTTAGACTGAGAATAAAGTTTTATCACTAACATGCTTATTTTGTTATAATACTATTGTCAGTTTCAATGAATGTATTTATAATTCATACATAAAATTTAGTAAGTAAGGCGTCGACTTTCAAAACAGGATATATCCAATTTTCACAACTTTTCAGGGGATACAAAAAACCTCTAAGCTAGTATAGTTTCTTTAAGAAATTAATGTTTACTAGGTTGATTCATTTCCTTATTTCTAATGAGATTTCATGAATTAAAAAAAAAAAAAAATTTTTGCTGTGTGGAAAAAATAACGTTTTTGAAAAATAAAATTATTTCCATGAAATAGTGTAACTCATTTTGGAAGTCATCGCCTCAAGTAAAGAATAATTTGATAATTTTTCATAATTTCTTCTCACACAGTAAACTAATAAAACAATAAGGTTATTTAATTATTAAGCTATTATTACTTATTAATTAAAAATAAATTTCACAATTATCCCTTGACAGATTATGAATTAAACAAACTAAAAAATAATTTACTGAAGAAAAAATCAAAATGATGATGATGGTGATTAATTAATTAACGTAATGTTTGCAGCTGTAATTATACACGAAATTAAAACTTCGATGAAGGATTAATCGTTATAACATTTTTTGTCGGACTGACAAAATGATCCACTAATTTTGTCGGACATAGCTGTATTTTGCTCACAAATGTATTAATCTATTTCATATGAATTTTGTCCGAACTTTTGTAATCGAAAAACGTAACCTCCCGTGAGTGACCGAAAATTTGTCGGACAAGTAATGGACTATCATTGTTAGGCCATTTTTAGTAAATGAAACTAAAAATTAGGTGTGTTGTAATAAAAAAACCACACCGCCCTAGAGAGACGTATTGAGGCCGTCGGACACGATGATCGCGCCCTCTTTTCTATCGGACAAAATCATTTTCTTTTGATTCTATATATAATCATCTGAATAAAATAAAGAATCTGAGTTTTGTAATGAAAAAAGGAAACCGCCTTAGAACGACAGGTTTAGGTCCTACGTGTGTAGTAAAGCGCCCACTTCAGACTTTGAAACGTTTACAGTGTGGTAGACTCGTCAAAATGAAGTCACTAAGACCATTTTTAGCTCTTTTGCAATCAGCTTATAATAGGACGCTGTACTGGGGACTATAACACTTCAGATACAACATAACTACGAAGTATGAAGAATAAATAGTCCATATATGTATATGTATGTACTTTGGTACCGAGATTTAAAATATGAATGATTATAGTTTGAATATTTTTTTATATTTTTTATAATGCTATCATGATATGGAAACACACCTTAGTTGCAATGGTGGACAGAAAAACGCACAGAAAGAGCTGTCAAATTCAGAATAAAAAAAAAAAAAAGAAAGAAAAGAAAAAGAAGAAAAAGAAAAAAAAATAATGGGAATCAAAATCACAGCGAAAGATCAATAACATAAATACTACATTTGACGTGACGATGACTTATGCTGGGCTTGGTATTGTACTAAGACATCTAGGACATTCTTACTAAATGAAAAAAAAAACATCTAATTACACGGCATAGCAAATGTAATTTAATCCTTACACACGTTGTCACATCCTGTCAATTAGACAGAATGTACACTTTATTATCATTCGAAATAATATTCAGAAGTTTTATGAGGCTACAAATTTGTAACAAGTACATGCGTGAATACATCTAAATATATATATATATATATATATATATATATATATATATGTATATAATGTGTGTAAGTAAGGGCAGTCGGCACAGTATTAATTATATATATATATATATATATATTGTAGCGGAGCTTGTTTTAAATTATATTTTTTTCCGCGGGAGAAAAGCCCGCTGCACTAAAGTTTTAATTTTTTTCCCGCGGGAATAATTTTTACCGTTAGTTTTGTGAGTTAGTATCCAGATAGTGAGCAGATAACCGGAGGATTCGGCAAATCAGCAGATTAGCAGTTTGTATCCTGCTAGCAATTTGTATCCTGCTGCCTGCTCCGAGAGAACCACCCAAAACCGGCCCGGTAAGCGGATTTATTCCCAAGTACTGAACTTTTTACTAGATTTAATGCAGCTTGCGATAACCCTAAGTTACCTTCTCGGTACGAGCAGTACCAACGTGATCCAAGTCTCTCCACACGGAGATCTACACATCAGCCTTAGTGACGTCAATATCTATTAGTCTCTTTAATTTATGAACACTTTATTTATGAATAATTATTTATTTATTGGCAGTCGTAATTTTATTTATTTATTGAAGTCAAGTTTTATTATTTTATTGATTCAAGAGGAATATATTTATTATTTTATGAACACGCCTATTATTTATTTATTCTTTGTTGGGACCTTCTGACCAATATACAGACAATTTAATTAACCCCAACAATATATATATATATATTCTCTGTATTGAGAGTACATGGTGATGAGAGGAATGTTTTATGCAGCCCTAACTTATATTTCAAAAATATTTCGATTTTCGGTGTAAATTTTTTTTTTTCATCAAAAAATATCTTTTCTTAGAAGTACCCTCAAAGAGAAGGGAATAATATTCACAAAACATATCTGGGCTAGATTGTATAATAGCCCAGATATGATCAATCATCATATCTGGCCTAGATTGTATAATAGCCCAGATATGATCAATCATCATATCTGGGCTAGATAGTAAATAAAATTGTTTAATCAAAAGGATTATAGAAAAGTGTATATATATATATATATATATATATATATATATATATATATATATATATATATATATATATATATATATATATATGTATGTATATTGGTTTTCCTTTGCAGCATTATTCCACCAACGTCTTCGAATGACAAATGCTTTTGACTTAGCCGAAGAAGCTGTCGACGAAAGAAATACCTCAGGGCCACAGACGAAGGAGGTCATAAAAAACGTGAGCCTAGGGTTTGGCTGCGGCATATCATCGCCCTGGGGAACGGATATCCTGATAATGGACACAAAAACACTTAGACCGATTAAGGAAGGGTGAGGGGAGGGAATCCCATCAAGATGGGAGAAGGTGGAGTGGGGAGAGTTCTATTATCATTGGACACCCACTCATATCAGATACACTTGATTGGCATACTGTGACTGACATAAACTAAGAACTCTTAAACCCACTATTACTGACTGGACATCATCGTAAAGGAACTCACGCCGACAAGAGGTAGTCCTGGCGAGTCTAAGAATTGGCCATACACGGATAACCCATGAGTACCTGATAACAAAGACTGTCAAACCATATTGTAAACATTATAGACCAGACCTTACTGTTAAACCCCTATTAACTGTCTATCGGTTACGAATTAACTTGGACTTACCTCATGACTTGACAGATATACTTTCTGAAGACAGCCGACATGTAGATACTGTACCGACCTATTTGAAAAACAATCACATATTTGATGAAATATAGACATCAAATACATCTTGGGACAATTTTTTTTTTAAATTTATGTTTATTTAAAATCTGTACAACTATAAGTACAATAATTAATCGTGCTGGCCTAAGTATACATATTCATGAACAGTATATGGAAGGAGCCGAACATTATCTGCACTTCCTAATATATCTAAACATGGGACAAATGGTTACATAATAATAAGTGGTACAATTCATTTCTATTCTAATTCATGAACTACAAACACAATGGAATCGTAATTCTTAATTCAATTACAATATGTCCTACACTGATCTCAAGAGCTGGCAAGATGGACGCCTTATCACTTGAAAAAATATAGGAGCAGTCATGCAAAATAGAAGAAGGCCTGTTTCCATGAAAAGACCGGGCCGATTTGGTGAAGTTTTGCGGCGGATCGACAGGTCTGGAAGACCAAAGGAGCAGAGATCATAATGACTTTTCCTTTGGTGTCCTGCTGAAGTGTAGACCATTACTACTGAAAAGCATGGCCTTCGTAGACATTTGTTGTTACTAATCATTTAAATGTTTTATTTTTTTATTTCATTACATAATTTTTTAATTTGAAAAGAATTGTATTTGACAACAAATTGTAGATATGTGTCAGCCTAGGATAATAAATACCACGAACAAAAACATGCTACATTTATGCAGGTGCAGCGGGACTTTTTATTTTTTGGTTCCATAAAATTTACATCTATATATATATATATATATATATATATATATATATATATATATATATATATATATATATATAAATCACGTGTCTGTCTGTTCATTCCTTATACAAATCTACACCGTTTGACCGATTTTGACCAAACTTGGCACACAGGTAGGTTTGCATACGGGAGGCTAGGTCAAAATAGTCTTCCTAGACTAGGTCAAAATAGTCAGATTTCAAAATTTGGTCAAAAGGTCAAAAGTTTTGTTCAAGAAAAATTGGCTACACTGAACCATTGAGATTGTGACGGCCATTTTGAATAATGTCTCAAATTTATTTGTTGATGTTCCTGATAATTAGAATAACTCGAACTCATTGACTCAACTTTACATCATTATAAAATCATGTAATGCAGTTTATTTCAACAGTCACTGTCTAACTAAGGAGCGCTGGCCTTTCTTTGGTAAGAGCTATCTATTCGCAGAATCTGGTGCTGGCCTCTGTCATTTTTTTTTTCAGAACTACTGTGGCGCTGGCCTCTGTTGGCTACCTCACGAACTACATCTAGACAGATATAAACAAATTCGCACCGTAAATGGGTATACAGGTAGATTTTGATACGGGGAGAGTCAAAGGCAGAAAGTAGGTGTAGCATTGCACGCCGGGTAACAGCTAGTGCCTTATAAAATGAAGAGGAGCATTTAATCTCATTACAATTAAATTTTACCCTAATCTAGCCAAACTTTGTTCATTATAATCCCAGGACTGCCTGCCAAAGACTGGACGTAGATAACATAGTTGTAACATTATCAATAAATCCCGGGCTTTGTAGTTGGTTGGGATATTAATGTAATCAAGGAGAGAAGAGAAAGGGGTGTTCCTTTTGATCTACCCCGGCCCTAAGGAGCAAAGGGTTCAACAACCGTACTGTTCCTCTGTTCTATTATTTGTAAGCTATCTCCGTGGAACTATCAAGAAATATCTACAGTAGTACTCGTAATTATATAGTAGGTACTTGTAACAGTAACTATCAACTATTAATCATGCTACGTAAGACTCAGTCATGGGGTAACTGCATTAACTAAGCACATCCTTTAGCCAGGCTAACTCTATAGTATTTATTAGTGCGGTTCCTCCCTCCCTAGGAAGGAACCCCGCTTATGAGGTTGACCTTATGACGCAATCCGGAAGTGTCGACACAAATATTTCCTGTTTCAGATCCCATAGATCACGAATATAACGATGGTTAAAATTTGTATATATATATATATATATATATATATATATATATATATATATATATATATATATATATATATATATACAAATTTTTCGTTTAATTTGCACTTGACTTTAAGGTCAAGTTCATTGGCTTGCAGAATCCGTCCAGTGGAGCATGGCTTTTAGAGTGAAATTCGAACAAACCAAATCAGAACGCTTAGGATTTCGAGTTCATATGCAAGCAGGTACTCTTTTTAAACGAAAAAAGCGTATATCTTTAACAGTTTTCGAGAAACATTGAAGGACCTCCTTTTACAATCTAATTTTGGGTATTCAGAAAAAATTAATTCGATTGAAACTTGTTCTATACGTTTGTTATCCATCTAATCTAAGATAGATAAATTTTGTTCTTCGTTTGGAGTTAAGGAAGAACTAGAAATAATATATTTTATTAACAGGCATGAAAAGTTTAGGGATTTTCGTATATTTTCTAAAACATCTTAGAAACGGTTGGGGAATCTTGGTAAGTGGAAGGTAACCATTCGAAAGCTTACTAAATTCCCTATAAAAAATATATAGTTGTAATTTTGATGGGGTAATGTCCGAGAGCTTAGAACTTCAACATTGTAAGTTTTGTTCTTTTAAACGGGGTTTTGTCACTGCTAACCTAACGTTTTAATAGTTTGTTGTTTTTATAATTGCATTTAATAGTAAAATTAGTAATTGCATTTAATTAGTATTTTAATAAAAGAAGGTATTAATATGAGGAGGGAAAGCTGATATGAACATAGTAAAATACAGTGCTTCTGTGTAGTAAGCAAAGAATATATAGTGATATTAGTGGAAAAGTGCAAATTTCTAACTCGAAAATGACAGAAAATTTTAACAATATCTTTGTCTGTGATAAGAAGAAAAGAAATTGTGTTGATTTATGTAAAAATAGTGAAAATTACGGAAATCATGAAGATAACCTCACACCTGTTCCACGATACCTAGTAGTTAAAGTTGTTAAAAAAGGTATGGATTTTAATTCTATTAATCCTTTTATGGTTAACAAATGGATATTTTCTTATTCAAAAGACATAAAAGTCAAAAAGTCACAAAGAAATGGTTTACTTTTTCTTGAATGTCCAAATGACAAAGTAGCTTCAACACTCTTAGAGGAAAAGGAATTTAATGGGATCTCCATTTCAGTGCAACCGCATAAAACATTAAATTACAGTAAAGGTGTGTTTTTCTCCCGTGAAATAAGAAATGTCCCAGAAGATGAACTTATAATTCAGCTAAGTGATCAAAAAGTAAAAGAAATAAAAAAAAAAAAAAAAAAATAGGAAAAGGTGCTCACAAGTCAGGCCTATTCCTAGCAACGTTTTCTACTCCAGACTTACCTAAACGTTTATTTATCGGATATCATTCAGTGCCAGTCAGGACATATATTCCTCCCCCTTTAATCTGTTTTAGGTGTGGATTACTGGGCCATTATATGTCCTCTTGTGAAAAAGAACCAGTATGTTGGAAGTGCTGTGAACCCTTACATGAGGGACCCTGTAGCAGAATAAAGTGCTGTTTGTGTGGACAAGAACATGTAACATCTAGGAAAACATGTTCTGTCTACGATGAAGAAGTAGAGGTTAAGAAGCTAATGGTAGAAAAGAAGATAAGTTATCAGGAAGCTAAACATATTCGCAAACCTAAGACAGGAATATATCCATCAAAACCTAATATTGAAGTAAAATTTTCTGAAACATCTTCTAAGCTTCTAGAATTAATTAAAACGATGAATAGAAGAATGGAAGCTTTAGAAAATATTATCTTGTGCAAATTAAGCCAACCAACTTGTACAATTGCATCAAAACTTTCTAATGTAACAGATGTTCTAAAAGTCAAACCAGCTGTTCAAACTGAAAATTTTGAAGAATATTATCAAATTAATCAACTAGAGGAAAAGAAACAACCAAATGTCAAGAATGAAGAGGAAGGAAAACAGAAAGCAGAAAAAGAAAAGAAGATTTTTAAGCCAAATGGAAAGAAGAATATCATAGACCCCAGAATTGATTGTACCAAACAAAACAAACTTCTAAATCAAGGAAGACTAAATCAGTTACTTTAAATTAATCCTAATGAGAACCTGTTTTTTGTATATTACCACTCACTTTCTTAAAAGTATTTGGTATTATTAATTTGCTGGGATCCGTCCTTAGCGTAACACTGTTTCTTGTCGCAATAAATGGCATAGCTGACGCTATAGAGGAAAACGTTCGTCGTTCACTTTTTGCTGACGATTTGGCCTTATTTGTCACTCACCCGGCAGAGGATGTAGAAGCCCAAAGTCTACAGCAGGCTATCAACACTGTAACCGATGCTGCCAGATCACGTGGCTTTATGTTTTCCCATGAAAAGACAGTTTCTGTCCATTTCTGCAGGCTCCGAAGACCACATAATCCCCCGAGGCTGGAGATGTGTGGTTCCGAAGTCATATCAAGAGATGAGCATAAATTTCTAGGGCTCATCATGGACGCAAAGTTAAGGTGGAGGTCTCACATCAACTATACAATTCAGAGGTGTGAGGCGTCCCTTAAAATCCTTAAATCGCTGTCCAGAATAAAGTGGGGCTGCCGAAACATCAGTCCTCCTGCAAATATTCGACGTGCTATTCAGATCCCGAGTAGATTATGGATGTGCAATATACGGGTCCGCTCGCAGGTCGTGGCTCCGCCAGTTGGATAGACAGTACAATGCGGGGCTGCGAGCTGCGATTGGCGCCTTTCGCACAAGCCCGTTAGATGCCATCTACGCAGAGGCAGGACATCTACCCCCTGACCACTGAAGAAAGCTACTGACTCTAACATATGTAGCATCCCTGAGATGCCAGCCAAAACATTTCATGGCCAACATTGTAAGAGATCACAGCTCATCTGACATGTATAAGAATAAACGTTCGAGAACTAGACCATTGACAGTGAGGGCCGATGAACGGTGGAATTCTTCTACGGTGGAACCTGGGAGAACCTCATGGAATTACAACTTTCGGTCGTATGCCCATGGGTTCTACCAGAGTTTCATATCGACCTCTCATTAGGAAAGTACCCCAAAGAAAGCACTTCCAATTTAATATATAAAACAGCATTTCTTGAAACAACCCAAAAATATAAACAACATCTCATTATCAGGTGCTAATGACCTTGGCAGTAGAAGCACCTATAATCAATAAATAAAAAAAACATCTCATTATCTTCACAGATGGCTCTAAAACAGACTCCGGTACTGGATGTGGCGTGTACATTGATAGTGAAAGACAACTTTCTATCCCTTTAAATCCAGAAACAAGTGTCTTTCATGCAGAGTTAACAGGAATTAAAAAAGCTCTTGAGCATTACGGAACTTGCACGGATATTAATATGCACTGATTCATATAGTTCCTTAATTGCTCTTAAAGACAAATTTTCAACAAATCCTCTTATATTGGATATTTTCAACGTTTTAAACACTATACATTAGTACATGTAGATACCAGGACATACTAACTTAGAAGGAAATGAACAAGCAGACCTCTTGGCCAGGCAGGCAGCGTCCCAACTGGATGGTCTTGACCTGCCAATGCACGTTAAAGATTTTAAAAAACAAATGATTAAACTCGTGTGGAATAAATGGCAAGAGGAGTACAATAATGGCGACTTATTTTTAAAGAATATTGAAAGTTCCGTTATGTTCAAGAGCCCTACCAATATGAAAAGGCAGGACGAGGTGGTATTATCACGTCTAAGAATCGGTCACACACGACTGACGCATGGATACCACCTCGTCGGCCGACGAAGACCACAATGTGAACGCTGTGGCAGCCTCCTAGATGTTAAACACATCTTGTTGGAGTGCACCGCGCTCCAGGAAGCCCGGAGGCGGCACAACCTACCTGATAACCTAAAGCAACTGTTAAGTAAAAATGAAGCATCTGTGAAGATACTGAAAGAATATTTAATAGATACCAGATTCTATAGTGAGATATAGTTGAGTCGCCTGTTAGGACTATCCAATTTGTACAAAATATAAACCTTGGTGACATGTACGTTTTGTGAGTATATATGTGTAAATAATCGATATAGGAGTATGTGTGGTTTGTGTGTATGTATTTATTGTGTGAATGTTCCAAGTGTGAATGAGTTACTGTAAATAGCTCACTAACTAGATTTAAGTTTAGAATTAAGGGTGGTTCCAATATATTTTAAAAAGGAGCTCACCGAAGTTAGAATAGTTTAGTTAGGTTAAGAACTGTTTCTCTGTTGGTTTACAAATCAACAATAAAAAATGGTGCCAATGACCATAGCAGTAGACGCACCAAAAAAAAAAAAAAAAAAAATTTGCTTTTTCTTAAAATTATATTTTTCGATTTAGGAAGATTGTTATATGATAAGTAGAAGATATTGCACATTTATACAGATTGAAAATGGCTTACAGCCGAAACATTTCTGTAACAAATTTCAAATAACTACAAAAAAAAAAAAAAAAAAAAAAAAAAAAAAAAAAAAAAAAAAAAAAAAAAAAAAAAAAAATCCGAAAAGGAGGATTAATAACATGTAAAAACAGATAGGTGTTCTCCTAATATTTTAAGAGATGAAAGACTATATGCTTGGACGAGTGAGTGGGAGACTACACGTTAAGTACTGGGAGCTCAGCATACATGTATCAAAATCTGGAACATGGCGGAGGGTAGAATTTTTAGACATGGTCCCATGTAGCCTTGAAAGCAGACACGGCTTCCATTTGAATTGTAAAGTAAGTCGCTAGTTGCCTCTGGCTTAGTAGCAACCCTTCCTGGATTAAAACTCAAATCCAGACCTGATTCTCTCGGATCTACTCCTAACCGCTTTATCCTCTTAGCGCCAGCTGCTGAATTAACAAACAGCCGAATAACATATCATATCACCAAGGATATCTCCAAACCATTTTATATCCTTGAAATATATTCTCCCATAAAGTAAAATACTTTTTAGAAATCACCAAGTTATCAAAATCATCCTACTTCGGAATATACCCATATATATAATTTATGTGTCGGTAGACTAAAAGAAGGTTTTTAAAAAAGAATAAGTCACGGGGGAAAAGAGAACAAGCAGATGTAAACAAATAGGTTGAGGCTATGTAAGCCTCAGCCGGATTAATTACATCTACAGTGTCTACTACTCTCCTAACATACACATACACACACATACGTGAATAAATATACATATATATGAAGATAATTTCGGTTCGTTTAGATTTTCTACGGCAAACATCTTTGTGGTTATAATTGTTCGGTTTTTTTTTTTTTTTTTTTTTTTTTTTTTTTTTTTTTTTTTTTTTTTTTTTTTTTTTTTTTTTTTTTTATATCCTACATTTGGTTAAGTGTCGTAATGAATTAGAATTGGTGGAATATTTTGTATGAATACAAAATGCTCCACCAATTCTAATGGTCTAATGGAAAAAAAGTCCAACTCGCAGGAACTGCATCATCTTAGCGCGGTTCCGTTCATATCCCTTTTGTTATTTGAAAAGCTTAGAATAGAAACAGATACATATTTGGTTCGGCCTTTATTTAGTATATGTACCGCCGAAGCGAGTACAAAGGGCTTTCTGACTTTACCTGGTCGGGTCCGCCAGACCCCAGAATCCTCTTCTAGAGATACCTATTCAGTACGTTTCAATGCATTGAAAAATATCAACACTTTTCACATTTTCTTGGGTTCGTTTACTATAGTAATAATTCTTCAAATAAAATCAATTAAAAAATAAAATAAAAAACCAACAGCATATAGGCAATTGAAAATATTCAAAAGAAGTCATCGAATCTCTTTCTCTTGGCAAGCTATATTTCTAACAATGAATTGTTTTTCTTATTTTACTTAATCTGTTTTATTGTCAAATACATTTTCCAACTTTAAGCAATTAAAAAATAACAAGGAATAAAAACAGACAAAAAGAACCGTTCGTATAAACGAAATCAATTACTTCAAATTTTAAGCACTTATTTCTCCGATTGAAATCGCTTATTCAAAACTTTCTTCAGAACCTTTTTTATAGACCATTTAGTAAGCTTTCGAGTGGTAACCTTTCGCTTCCCTGATTTTCAACCGTTTTCGAGATATTAATGAAAGTATACGAAGTTCCCATTCATTATTTCTAACAACGGAAAATTGGTCTCATTTTACCTATCCGGTTTTACACACCAATACATTTCCTAACATAAGAAATTACAAAAATAAAAATCAATAAAAAACTAAGGGAAAGAGACAAAAATTACAAAAAGAACGACAAAAACCAGTTCATAAGAATTAAACAGACGTATTTGAAGTTTTAAGCACTTATTTCTTCAATTGACATCACCTAAACAAAAATTGTTTCAGAATCTTTTTTGTAGAGAATTCAGAAAGCTTTCAAATAATTTCTATTCACTTATGAAAATTTGCCAACCGTGTTCGAGATATTAATGAAATTATACGAAGTTCCCAAAACTATTCATGTCTGTTCATAAAATATTTTATTCTAACCCTTCCTTAACTCCAAACGTAACCAAAAGTTTAAAATGTTAGCTTTGACAAAATTCAAACATGCAAAAAATGTTTCAACTTAATCCCATGATTCTAAGTAACCAAACCAAAAACTTGATTTAACAAATTTTTCTTCCGATTTTCTCAGAAACGGTTAAAGCTATCGCCTTAAAAATGGTTTCATTCCTTTTACTAGCCCAAGAAGCCTATAAAACGAGTACTTACAAGCATATGAACTCAAACACGTAAGCGTTACGATTTTGTTTGCGCGAATTTCGCCCCAAACGTCATCTTCCAGTGGGCGGATTTTGCTGGTGAAATATTGAAAAAAAAAACGAACTAGTACCAAATTTCATCTAAATCGGACCATTAGGGACACCAGAAAACCGCGAACAGACAAATATATATATATATATATATATATATATATATATATATATATATATATATATATATATATATATATATAAAATAATAAAATATAAACATTCATGAATCTGTTTCTAATTTTTTCCACTCATTTAATTAATTTGTTTTTAATTATTTTTATACTAAAACTTCGTGATTTATTTAAAATCATGTATATACAATGATTACTATGTATTTTTTTAAATATTTTTATTTTATAAATATTTATATATATATATATATATATATATATATATATATATATATATATAATTTAAGATTTTATCAATAAATTAGGAATTCATAATGTAAATAATCAGATTTTTTGAGTAAATCGTTGTTTTAGATTTAGTTATATACATATTGAATAACAATTCTAATAGACTATTAAAAGGTAGAGACATTGGTTTATTGTGGTCTTTGAGGAAACGGTTTTTGGATAAAACCACAATTATGTTATTAAAAAGAAGTTCAAATAATATTTTTGTGTGGCTTTCAAAAATGTATTAAAAACGTTTAATAAAGAGCGAACGTGGAATTTTGAACGCGCACTTTTATATTTCAATTGTTGCCTGCATATACGGGATATCCTGTATTTTATTTATGATTATATGTATATATATATATATATATATATATATATATATATATATATATATATATATATATATAGACCCACAAAAAAAAAGGGAATACTAGAGGCTCCTTTTTAAGAAGAATTATAGAGGCGTCCTAAATATCTGTGTTCATTAATGGATAATTGAAGGTTCTAATGAACTTTGGACGAGGGAAATTAAACCTAATGGTGCTGTCGGTAGACTATTAGGAACAACTGTAGATGCTAAACCGATTACGGCTGGTCCCGGGGTATCTGGGACACACACAATTTTAAACTGGAGACACTTCTAACTTTTCAAGCTCTGAGCCAAATACCCCCCCCCCCCCCTTGCCCGTCCCCTCGCCTCCACAACCTCTCTTGGTGAAATCTTGGTCAATAGTGTGCATAATTAGCAGGTAAACACTCTACTTGGTCATTCAGACTAGAAATTATTCGATCTATACGCAATTTTTTCTAAAATATTATTTTTTACGAGGAGAAAATTAATATTAACTTGTCCTGGGTCAAATGAACAGCAAAGAGTAAAATATTTACATGAAAAATTATCAACGAAAACCTAAAATTGAGTGTTAATGCATTTCTAGAAGGAGAACCTTTAATTTTAATTTTTAAAATTGATCAAGATGTAAAGGAATATTTTGAATTTTGAGTAACCATTTCGAAGAAATACGGAGTAGCCTTGTATATATCCTTATTATTTCGAAGAACTCCTTTATCATATAAAGACTGTTTTAAAGCACTCTTCGAACAATGATAAGCAGCGTGTCTGACCTTTCTGGTACCGCTGATGTGAAAGGCACGGCAACAAAGTTAACAGTTAAGTAACCATTGTGGAAGTGTCCCCCCCCCCCCTCAAGGAGGACAGTTCCACAATGGTTACTTAACTGTTAACTTTGGTCTTCCTCTGCCTCCCGGTATTTTCATTGCTGACGAAGGCTACCAATGAGTAGCCGAAACGTCCTAAATATAGATTATTTTTAGCAAAAATCGTATTGAGGTTTCTTTATCCGAATCCCAACTGTTTCACCTTTGCTTATTACCTCGACGGCTAACTATTTAATATTCATGAGAAATAAAAAAAAAAAATAGGTTGAAAATGCTTTATTTTATATGGTATTTATTTTATTTGTTATGTGTTGTAAATGGCCCAGTAAATCGCTTCTCTCATCTTAAGTTACCACGGAGGACAAAACCATAGGTTTTACTAGGTTATATTTTATGGCCTGCAAATAAATACTTGATTCATTAAATATCATAAAATCTTCTCCAACCTGCATTTACCAATTCCGCGATCGACATTCTCTCCGTTATTATCTTCAAAAGCCGAGGACAATAAAAAAAAAATCAAGGCACACAGGAAACAAATTAAAAGAATATTCCTGTCTATTTCGAAATTTAAGCACCAATTTATCCAAATGAGATCGCTCAATAAACAATAGTTTTTTTTTTTTTTTTTTTTTTTTTTTTTTTTTTTTTTTTTTTTTTTTTTTTTTTTTTTTTTTTTTTTTAGAAAAAATGTAGTTGGTTTTTGAATAAATGCACTCTACAAGCATGCCAATCAGTTTTAAAGATATTTAACAAAATATACGAGAATTCCATCTAAATCTAAAATCTAATGCCTGTTAAAAAAGTTTTATAGTACCATTACTCCCTCTGCTTAAAATAATGTACATTTTTTGTATCGTCGTTTGGATGAATCGAATATTCCAGAGGATACAAGTTTTTTCCAATTTTCTCAAAATCGGTTATACATACAGCTTTGAAAATATTTCATTTAATTGTCTCTGTCATATTACTTATATAGAACGCAAAGCCATAAGTGATACAATTATTTTTTTTTTTTTTTTTTTTTTTTTTTTTTTTTTTTTTTTTTTTTATTTTTTTTTTTTTGCAGGAAAGTCACCAAAAAACCAGTGTTCCGGTAGGCAGTTAAGGCTTACGGAACTTGACTGCTCACCGCCAACCAAATTTTATCAAATTCGGTCCTTGGTAGAGAGCGAAAAGACAAATTTATAAATATAAATTTGAACCAGTGTTATTTTTGACATCTATTATTAAAAAAAAAAAACAACAATAAAATTGTAGTCAGTGCTCGCGGATTGAATCATCGAATCGACATTATAAGCGGAGGAATACTGCTACAAGAATAATATTGACTTTAATACATAATCCCGTTGAATAAAATAATAATGAGAAATCTTTATTTTTAATTGGCAAAATTCAATACTGAGCACGCCATCCTGCTTCACGGGACCGAATTGCCCGCCGGACTTCGTGCAGAAAGTCTGTACACTCGAATAAATGTTAAAATATTCGTGATTCGTATACAAATCACAAATAGACCCTAAATTATTAGAATACAAATTAATAATGAACATAAAAAGTTTTCGTATCTTTGTCTATTTTCTAAAATATCTCGAAAACAGTTAAGAAATCGTGGTAAGTGGAAGGTGATCATTCTAAATTCTAAAATAAGGCTCAGATATAATTTTCGATGGTGCGATGTCAATCCGAGAAATAAGTGCTCAAAACTTCAAAATTGTTAGTTTTGTTATTTTCATAGGGTTTTTATCTCTTTTTGCCTAATGTTTTAATGGGTTATTGTTTTAAATTGCATTTAATAGTAAAATGAGAGGGGTCTCCCGTGGTCTAGTGGCTAGCGCGCTGGATTCATAAGCGGGAGATGGTGGGTTCGATCCCCACCGGTGACGGGAATGTTTATTATGGAGGCATCATTTGGAAGTGGAGAGGAAACCCTCACTGAAAAGATATATCTCTCATGAAAACGAGCTAACATGACGCCGTTCCTTTGATCTGGATTCTTCCATCATGTTTCATTATTTTAAATGGCCACTGCTCTTTTTTTTTTCTATATTCCAGAATAGAATTTCCACGCTAATTATATTCTCTAAAAAGTATTGTACATATTTTTTTGGCAAGGTCGAGCATAAAAAGATTCGAGATATTGATGTCGTGATGTTATTTAAACAAACTCTTTGTCATATCAGTGCCTTATAAACTCTCTTGAGAAATCATTAAAAAGTTTGGTCATTAAAAGTTGATCTAATGTCCTTTTGAAAGTGGAATCATGACTTTCCTACAACCTTTTATATCCTTCCTCGCTATTTACGCCCGAACTGGGCTGAATTAATCCATCCGTTATACTTGACTTCAATATTCAGATAATCAATCTGAATTATTAATATTTTTTATGTAATCATCTGAGTAGGATATATATAATTTATGCTATTAGATATAATTTATTATTTTAATCGGATCAGTATGTGGCGTTTAAGTATGTTATCAATATATTATTTATACTTGGCTTCGATCACGGAATAATTCAATCATATGTTAAGGTATGTTGTAGTTTGTCACTATAAATTAGTGGTGTGCTACCAATGAGTAGCCCAAACGTCCTAAATATAGTTTTTATTTAGCAAAAATCGTATTGAGGTTTCTTTAGCCGAATCCCAAACCATTCCATCTTTGCTTATCACCTCGACGGCTAACTATCTAATATTCATGAGAAATAAAAAAAATATAGGTTGAAAATGCTTTATTTTATATGGTATTTATTTTATTTGCTATGTTCATGCGGATCCCTCCTGTTTCGTCACAATATATAACTGTGTCCGTCAATGTATCTTACTTCAAGTTATTTTTCAGACATTATTAAATATTTTAACAATCAATAAAATATTACTCTAATAACGATGAAAACAAAATTTTCCGTAACTCATAGAAAAGTTTTTATTTATACCATCAAAGACTAATAACGCAAATGTTAGCTTTTGGTACAAACTGTAACAATATTAAAAGCTGCATGATTTTAACTTCGTAGAATAGCTTTTTACTTCGTAAAATTTCTTAACTGTAATGCTTTTTGTTTTTGTAAATCGCAAAGTATTTTGTGAGTAACTAAATTAAAATTTGTAAAAGGTATTGTCCCCTTAGTAGCGAAATTGTTTTTTACTTTATGGCTCATCGAAATCTGGGCCATTAACACCGACATCCAAGGGGCAGCGAGAAATATTCTCAACGAGCCGTGAGATGTGAAAATTCCTGCCACCGGTGGGAATCGAACCCACCATCTCCCGTTTGAGAAGCTAAGGCGTTAGCCACTAGTCCATGGGATGACCCAATATTTTATTAATATTATACCTGTTTAACTAGATGTATATGAATAATTTTAACTTTATATTTGTATACTGTTATTACATATAGCACCGGGGCTATATGTAGAAAGAAAAAGAAAAAAAAAACAATTCATGAAATGAAAAAACTCAAAGAAATACTGTAAGTTTATAGTATTTCTTTGAGTTTTTGCAGACAATATTACCATTTACCAATATTATTTTATTCAATATTAGGGTATTCATTGTCTTCATATATATATAGATATATTACAAGTAAGTTTCAAGTTGTCTCTCAGATTACTGTGTGCAGTTATGTTTCATTGTAAGGACCTCGTTGCACTTTGTACTTGTAGTTTTGTCAGTATTTAGTATGAGATATAAATCGTGTAATGTTTTTGATCTGTCTTAAAGTTTTCAGATTAAATCCATTCTTTATGCCAATCGTACATAAATCTGATGGAAAATGATTTTGTGTCTGTTGACAGTCTCTATGTTGTTTTGATGCTCTCTGTTGTGCTTTTTGGGATATAACATTAAAACGTTTTGTTTGCTGAACTGTTTACTCTTCAGTGAAATAAGCTGAGATTTAGCATGAGTGCGTGCTTTGTAATAATACCAATTTGACAAGATTTAAAAGAGACCGGAACAATGTAGTCTAGTCACTAGCAAGGTATTCAATGACAATTTAAGTGGCCAACTGTGCTAATAGTAATTTGATACGGCGAACTGTGCATTCCTGAAACTGCAGGTGTAAATTTCAATAATTCCCCAAACTATGATTGCTTGTTGAGTGTGTTAATTATTTTGCAGAATACATTCAGTTCAATATTTAATTACCAGTTATGCCAAGGCTGCATTCCGCCGATCACATTTTCTGAATTGCTCGGATGAACATCCAAAACATGAGACATCAACTTTTCTAAATTTTAATAATACTTATTATAGTAGGATAATTAAGTACGAGGTCCATTATCATGCTTTGAAATGAAAAAAAAAAGTAAGTGAAAATGACTAAAAATTTATGAATGATATATATGGGGGAGTCTGAAAATAGTTATAAATCTCATTTAATAACCTTTCGAATGTTATAGCACAATAGTGTATTAACTATAATTTATGTTATGCAAAGTTAAATTTTTATTTTCTTCAATATTTTTTCCATCGATATTATTATTTCTATGTGATCTATCTCTCGTCCCTCACGTATAAAATATGTATAATGATGTATTTTAGCTGGTTCTGATAATAATTCCTACAAATTATACTTGGACATTTTATTCTGTTATGCACATTCCATTACGAAGATATTTTTGAAAGAAATTCCTCTATCCATTTTAGATGGCTCCATTTTTTAAGCAGAACATTCTTGAAATGGAAAAGAGCCTGTGAGAAGGTATAGACATGAATGTGAGGAGGGTGGGGAAAGTGGTGGTGGGATGACGAATGGGGTGCGGCGAGGTGGAAGACAACAGATGGACTCCGGGAATGTTTTTGGTGGAGAATTCTCTGAAAGAATCTTATGAATAAGAAAAAGAAGGGAGTTATATTTCGGATCGAGCTTCCTTCTCTTGTTCCAAATGGAGCCCATAAATAACTAACATCTCCTAGGTTTACCCCCGCCTCATGTCCTCCTCTCTCCCTTATGGATTTATAATTGCATCCTCCGATGGGTTATAGAAAACAGCAAGCAGTGTAACGCTAAGCGAATACACAAGAGGTTTCTCATTAATATTATTTAGGGCAACAGTTCATTTATAAATAGTTTCTGTTCCGGAGGAATACTGCTACAAGAATAATATTGACTTTAATACATAATCCTGTTGAATAAAATAATAATGAGAAATCTTTATTTTTAATTGGCGAAATTTAGTACTGAGCACGCCATTCGGCTTCACGAGACCGAATTGCCCGCCGGACTGCGTGCAGAAAGTCCGTACACTCGAATAAATGTTAAAATATTCGTGATTCGAATACAAATCACAAATAGATCCTAAATTATTAGAAAAAAAAAATAATGAACATAAAAAGTTTTCGTATCTTAGTCTATTTTCTAAAATATCTCGAAAACGGTTAAGAAATCCCGAAGGTGATCATTCTAAATCCCTAAAATCCCTACAAATAAGGCTCAGATATAATTTTGGATGGTGCGATGTCAACCCGAGAAATAAGTTCTTAAAACTTCAAAATTGTTAGTTTTGTTATTTTCATAGGGTTTTTGTCTCTTTTTACCTAATGTTTTAATGGGTTATTGTTTAATGGCAAAATGAGAGGGGTCTCCCGTGGTCTAATGGCTAGCGCGCTGGATTCATAAGCGGGAGATGGTGGGTTCGATCCCCACCGGCGACAGGAATTTTCTCATCTCAGGGCTCGCTGAGAAAATTCCTGGTTGCACCCTGGAGGCCCGGCGCTAATGGCCAAGATTTGCCGTTGCGCCGTAAAAAGAAAAAAAAAAAAAAAGAAATAGTAAAATGAGAAACGTATAGGTAATAGTGATTTCCATGGTTAATGTTGAGGAGGAATTCATTCCCGCTTAAATTATTATCAGTTTTCTGTTGTGGCGCCTTAAATCTTCTCTTTAAGAAGTAATTTTATATTTTTAAGGAAAGATCAAAACCTACCAACAACTGCTTCTATTCTTTTACTAATGGCGCTAGATATATGAACGGATCCGCGCAACAGTGATGCTGTTCCTACGTGTCGGACATTTTGTTTATATTATTTGTTGGGAAACATGAATCCATAAACAACATATTAATTACCTGTAGAGTTGACATGACATGAAGTAAAATCCATGATATATTTATGGATAGAATGTTATAAAACATCGAAAGTCTTTAGAACCCCTAAGTATAGAAAACAGGCCATTTCTTATTGAAAGAACTCAGGAAAATATTAACGACTAACCTAAATTTTATAAGAACTACTAACTTGAAAAACCTCTTGAACTTTTAAGAATTTAAAGAAAACAGAATGGCTAAAGATAATCGAAGCACTTCTTGGGCTAACAATTTTTTCTAAAAAATATCTTTCTTCCCCATTCGAGGGATAATGGAGCTCTTAGCTTCGGGCGACAATAAATATTTTGCCTGTCAAAACTTTTTAGGCCACTGATGTAAAAAAAAAAGATTTAAAAATAACAGAAAATAAAAAGAATAAGTGATTAATGAGTTTACTTTTTGTTCGTCTCCATTATTTTTATTCCAAGTTTCGGTCCCTCTAGATGAATTCGTTAACTCTTCAAGCTTTGCCTTTTTTCTTACATTCTTATAGATATTGCTACGTAGTACGAAGGATTATCTTCAATAAGGCGAGGAAGTTGCATCCATCAAAACAGGTTTGCTATATGTTTCATAATCTATTTTGTTTATTTCTTTTCTAGTTCATAGCTTTAGTCTATAGTTATAATATTAGACTACAGATGTATTAAGTGTACTTTTAGAACATTAATGTCTCTGTTAATACATTGTCTAGAAATACTGCTCATGCTGTTGCAGCTAATGTATTCAATAATAGGACGACGTATCCACATAATTATTTATATAAACTTTTCTTTTAATTAAACTAGATATAAAATTAGCAATAGTAACAAAAATATTAGCAAAATAGGTTTGCTATATGTTTCAAAACAGAGATGGGCATAATTTTATTCATAAATAAAAATACGAATTTATTCGTACTTCATATATTTGTGAATACGAATATAAATAAATTCGTACTTCATGTATTTGTAAATACGAATGTAAATAAATTTGTATTCATAAGTGTGAATAAGAATTTATTTTTATTCACATATATTAAATATAAAAATACAAATAAAATTTTACTCGCAAATTTTTCTGCGAATAAAAATAAATTCACGGAAAAAATTGTAAATAATCACAAAAAATGTGAATATTTACAAAAATCAAGTGATCACAAACAAAATCACATTAAAATATACGAATAAAAATTTATTCACATTATAAATTGTGAATAAAAATTTATTCACAATAAAATTCGCAAATAAATTATGAATTTATTCGTATTAAGATGATATTACGAAAATTATTGAAGTTGATTTGAAATTTTTATTCACAAATTATAATGTGAATCAATTTTTATTCGTATATTTTAATGTGATTTTTTTTTGTAATCACTTGATTTTTTGTAAACATTCACATTTTTCTGTGATTATTTACAATTTTTTCTGTGAATTTATTTTTATTCGCAGAAAAATTTGCGAATAAAATTTTAGTTGTATTTTTATATTTAATATATGTGAATAAAAATAAATTCGTATTCATACTTATGAATACGAATTTATTTATATTCGTATTCACAAATATATGAAGTACGAATTTATTTATATTCGTATTCACAAATATATGAAGTACGAATTTATTTATATTCGTATTCACAAATATATGAAGTACGAATAAATTCGTATTTTTATTTATAAATATAATTATGCCCATCTCTGTTTCATAATCTATTTTGTTTATTTCTTTTCTAGTTCATAGCTTTAGTCTATAGTTATAATATTAGACTACAGATGTATTAAGTGTACTTTTAGAACATTAATACATTGTCTAGAAATACTGCTCATGCTCTTGCAGCTAATGTATTCAATAATAGGACGACGTGATCCACATAATTATTTATTTAAACTTTTTGTTTAATTAAATAATAATAGTAATAAAAAGCACGGTAAACCGAAATTTATGATAAATCAAAGGCATTAGTTTTTACTTTTGACGATCCTTCGTTTACAGCTCGGACGTAATAAGGACTTCAGATGTCAGGTCCACGCCAAAACTGATATGTTTTACTAAAGCATTCGTCCGTAAATGATTTTAAATCTCTTATTCTTCTTGAAAAAACAGTCCACCAGGTACTTTGAAAGCAATTACTTTATAAATATATAAGGCCCGAGAAATATTTATTTTATACGTATATTTCCTGTATGAACATATATGTATATTTTTCATTTAATGAGTCCCTTTCCTGTCTAATATATCCATTTTGTCACAATCAAATGTGGTTTTGTATAGTATCTTCCAATTTGTAGTTAAGTGATTTTTTTTCAGCCACTTTAAGATTCTCTACATACACTTTAGACGGAATTCAAATACTTTCTAAAAGTTTATGACTGTATACATAGGTACTTTTCTGCTAATTTTTAACTCTTCAATTCAATATTATTTGCATAACAGCCTTTTTGTTAAAAAAAAAAAAAAAAAAAAAACACCGACCTTCTAAATTTTATTTATTTCATCTGGCCTATTTGGAGCTGTGTTGGTCTATGATCGAACATTCTAAGATAATAATAATTGATTTATAACATTTTCAACATTACTAACTTTTATAAACTTTTTTAGTGAATAGTTTAGCACGTAATTCATTCTCATGGCGGCTGGAAGCAACGTGGTCACAATACTAACGTAACGAGCCTCAAACGAATTTCTGTCACTCATTAGAAAATTATTTTAAGATTCTATCCTAATTTCGTTATAATTTACTAAAAATAGTTCCAGGAATAATGGTAATATAACTTTAATAACAAATATGCATATGGTGCTAATAACCATGCCGTTCGATAATTCCCACAAAAAAAAAAAAATAAAAAAAAAATAAAAAATAAAAAAATTAATCCTATGATAGTACAAAATAAGCGTGATTGTATAAAACATTTTTAATCTTAAAGAAACTGACATGAAAACCACTTTGTTTGTGTTGCTATCATAAACTTATGATTTTATTATTTTGAAAACTTCAAAAAAAAAATGATAACAGCCTAAACAAACAACATTTCAGATATTTGTTCACATTATTAAAGAACAATCAATAAAAATATGGATATTAAATAGTTAAACAAAGTTATTCTTCAACTGACCTTATTCTTAATCTTCTTATTTTCGTGGTAGGCGGAAGGTCAAATATTAAAAACTTCACCACAACGTTTCACCAACTTTATTACCTCCCTACATGTTTCACACCTTTTTTGTGCCTCTTCAGGGGAAAAAGTTACGAATGTAAAACTTACAGCCTCAATCTGAGAAAGATAACCTTCCACCAGTACGGCCACGTCTAGACAAACAAAGTTATTTTCCCTCTAATGCGTCTTACGTAAGTATATTCATCTTATTATTTATTTCATATATATATATATATATATATATATATATATATATATATATATATATACATTTTTATTTTTTTTTACGGCGCATCATCATCTGGGCCCTTTAATTTTAATAAGGTGATTTCCGGTTTATAGCTAGATGAAGATTTAAAGAAATTGTTAAAAAAATCTTTGATGAGTGCAACCTCAAAAGCTACATTCATTCGAAAATTCTATAAAATTATACTTAAGCGTTCGATTAAAATGATATCTTGGAGTCCATTAGACGAGGGAGTAGAAGCAAGCGCGGTGTGATTAACTATAGTTCAAACATTTGCTTTTCCGATAATGTACTTGTAAAACCGCAGTGTTTGCCTAGCCTAGGGGAGCCGAGTAACCGCTCCAAGCACTAGAGCACACAGGACCTTCTTCAGACAACATTAGAGAACAATTCCTCAGGGGTCTTGGAGTGGGGAGGGCTTTAATTATCAGATAGGCATTATAATAAAATAATGTAATCTCGAAATGAGTAATAAACATCAGTAAAATACAACAAAAAATAAAAAAAAATATCATTATAAGAGTAATACATTTAAAAAAAAAGGTTAACCAAGTGACAATCGATATAACAAGTACATAGACATATACATTTATTTTTTTTTTATTACATCTTCAAACCTGGCGATTCTAACTATACAAAATAAATTATTCACATTTACACTTATTTTAATCAACAGATATATACGTTTATATAAATATATTAAGTACAGTATACTCCAAATGAAAAAATAAAAACAGATTAATACAGATAAGATGATCCTAGATAAAATAAAAAATTGTGAGAAGACACATATAATTATTAATATTTATGTTATCGAGGATGAAGTTGGGAGGCCTTGAACACAGAACCTTCATATTGTATCATTCATCATATTACCAGATGTATTTATATACAGGATATAAAGAAATATATATATATACATATATATATATATATATATATATATATATATATATATATAAATATATATGTACGCTCTGTATCTCAGACCAACATCGTTTTAATCCTCGGTAAGTTGACAGAATATTTACACCCATGATAGTATGATTTCTGACATTTTGTACAGTATTTATGAATTAAATAAAAAAATGTTCAAAATTAATTTCATCTGGTCATTGTGATATTAAAGAAAATTCAGTGGTTGATGAGCTAGCAAAAAAACGCTTCTATAAGCGGTTTTAAATTACCAGATATCCCACTCAGTGACATTAATTCTGTAGTTAAGTCTGAAGCAATAAGGATTTGGCAAAGAGAATGGATTCATATGGAATTAGGGGATACACTCAGGGAAATTAAAGATGAAGTGTGTAAGTGGGCTAGTTCGAAGCGGGATAATAGGAGGGAATCAGTTGTAGAATTTGCACGCCTCCCTGGCATGGGTGGTGCGCGCAAATCTTGATCGAGCAAGCTCGGCATCGCCGGATATGAGTCCCGACGTGGAGTTGATAAAAGTGGACTGTATGAAATGATATGTAACAAAGATTTACGTGAGAAAAATAGCTATATTAAATAAAACATATTTCTTCCCTGGGCTTGAAGAGCCAATGGTGTTAATATTGTTAATGATTGAGATTAATGTTGCCTGGGGATTATGATGGCCGCATGCTGTGATGTTGTCTCGACGTTCGCCGGTTCGCTGTCTTCGCTCCTCTCTCCTCCGCACTCGCGCTCCTGGCCGGAGATGAGCCTTTACTCCCTCATGATATTGTGTGATTTCCTCGGTGAAATGAGTGAGGAGATTTTGCTGAGGAAGAGCTGTTGAGCGGGGTACTTGCTCTTCAGCTGCCCAGGACGTACTACTCTCTGGGCTCGGTGCATGTACCCTAGCGCTGCGTGCTGCAGTGCTTGCTTGCAGAAGTTCCTGCTTCACGCACTGGACCGAGAGAGTGCGTGGGGTCTTCGATAGGCGAGTGATACGAGTTAGCTCGTAGAACGAACAAACCGCCCACCTAAATCAGTGTAGCGGTGTCCGCCTGATTTAATAAATTACAATAAGAAAGGCAGCAGTGATATACAAATGTAATGAGGGCTTACAATGCCCGTTAAAAGTAAATAGCTTCACTCACCATGTAATAAGAACGAATATATACAAAGCATAATAAAGGCTCGTTGGGAGCGACATAAAATGAGAAAAAAAAATGGAATAATAGCAAACCTAGCTAAGAAATAACAATGAAATGAAGTCCCCCTGGGGATGAAATAAACTAACTAAGAGTTCCCTATCTCGGGATAAAATAAGGGAACCAAGGGGGCCACTGCTCTGGTAAGGAGCGTGCCGGAAGGAGTGCGAACAACGGAGAAGTGTCCAGGTGTCAGCACGTCAAAGCTCGAAACGTCTTCAGAAAGTGGACACAGAGGTCCTGAATTTAGCAGTGCTTCGATCCTGGAAAGAATGGTGGAGAGTTCCTCGAATGTGTGAGGCTTGGTCTTGCAAAGACGGCAGTGGACGCATCATTGAGTCCTGCCGCGGATTAGTTGAGCGGCTCGAGGAATCCAACAGCGCAGTCTTAGAAACGCCAGGCATAGTGACGGTCCTGCGTGAAAATTGCGCGCATGGATGTTGTCTATTAGAATCTTTGATAAGTGCTTTTGAAAATTGGATGCTTTTGGCTCGGGGGGAGCGATGATTCGTGGAGACGGCCTCCCACCCTGACAACACCCGCCTCATCAATGATTGGGCAGAGTGACTCATACTCTCTAGTGTGCGGTCCTCCCTGGGTGAGAGCTCGAGGGAGATGGAGTCTCTGCACGAACAGGATACTGCGTTCCTCGGCTTGTGCCAATTCCTCGGGCGTCAGCTGCGCTTGGAGAGGAGGAGATGTTCCTTGCAGTCTCGCTCTGGTTGCGTTTAGGGCCCTGAGGATTCGTGAGGTAGTTCTTATGAGGCGCGGATATGAAGAGAACGCTGTGGTCCAGTCTTCAACGGGAGCTGGTGGTGACTGAGGGGGAGTGATGAGGGCAGACACGCTATTTAGTTTTGGATTTTCCCTTTGTGCCGGCGAGGGTTCTTCAAGCTCCCGAGGAGCGCTAGGTTGTTCCTCCACCTTGATGCGAGAATCCAGGAAAAAGGAATGAGTCTGCGAGGACTGCACGTTATGGAGGACTCCCGTCACAATGAGGCCAAATATTGATGGATGGAAGAATATGTCTCGGATACCAGAAGGCTGAGGTGCTCCTGTGATCACATGCGAATAGAGATCGGCCCCGATAAGTATTTCAACTGGCTGGGGGCTGCCAAATTGAAAATCCGCCAACGGATACTGGGCGAGTTGCTGGACGGTAGTGGAGGGCAATTCGTGGCTCGGAATGGATGATGATATTCTGTCCACAACTAAAACATTCACTGGGAGTTCTCGTTCTCCTGAAGTGTAGCGAATCGTACAAGAGGTGGTTCCCTTGAGGATAGATTTTGGGATTTGCGATTCGCCTAAGCTAAGAACATGGCCGCTATATGACAAAACTTGGGCTCCCAGATTGCGAGCGAGCTCCTTGGTGATGAAAGAGTGCTGACTCCCAGAATCCAAGATGGCGCGGGCTGATTGATAATTGCCCCGAGAACCGCGAATCAGAACATAAGCGGTTCCTAAAAGGACCGTAGTGGTGGTGGCAACTGGATGAGCTGGAGCAGAGCCGAATCCAATGAACGCGCTCGCAGTCGCCTCTTGCTGCGCAGGCTCCTTTGCTGGCTCGGAGCGTCGGGTATCGCCGTGCAGTAAGGTGTGATGTCTTTTGCCGCAATTCCTGCAGCGAAATCTGGAAAAACAGTTGGCGACGCGATGTCCCGGTTTAAGGCAGTTGGAGCAAGAATTATGGGCTCTCACCACATTCATCCTTTCTTTGATGGACATTTTGAGGAACTCAGGGCACTGGTGAAGACCATGATGCTGTTGGCATTGGGCGCATCGATGCTGGCGCCTTGCTGTGCCGCTGGTTGGATTCGCTTGGGGCCTCTCTGCCTTGCCTCTCGGTGAAGAAATGTGAAGGGAAACTCCTCTTCTTTTGAAGTCTCGTGGTGAGGTGGATATTCGGCGACTGTAATGAGGAACTGAGGAATACGACGAGCTTCTGAGGTCTTCTGCCATTCTTAGCGCCAACCTACGTTGCCTCACGAACGTTATTACTGAGTCTGGTGTTGGCATCTGCGCAGTACCTAGGCTGAGCTCATAACTGCGCCTTGTCTCAGGATCGAGAGCTCGGAGGGCTAAGGACGCCAATAGGAATTCTTCGGGGTTCTCAATATGTAGGGCCTTGAAAGCCTCGATAGAGTCTGCCACTTCATTTATGAATGATTCATGGCCTGTCCCAGCGTTGACACTTGAGGAGGCCTTATACTCAAGAAGCCTGTTGATGAGGAAGCTGGCGAGGATCCGCGGGTTGTTGTAGGTGGTCATGATCTTTTCCCAGGCAAGGGTGTATGTCGCGTCATCAACGACAAGGTGGGACACTAGGGTAGCAGCCTCACCCTTGAGGGCTCCTAAGAGGTAGTGGAATTTATCTACGTTTGTTAAGGAGGCTTCCTCGTGGATTAGCGAGGTGTAGGTGTCCCTGGAGCTTGTCCATTTTAGTAGGTCACCCGAGAAGAAAGGAATAGGAATCCTGGGAAGCTGCAGACGGGTGTGGCCTCCGTTGCAGGTAGCATTTGGAAGGTCATCAGGCTGTGGTAACACCTCACAAACTCTAGTGCCTCTGTATGCTGCGTCTTTGAGCCTAAGGAGTTTGGCCTCATGGGTGATCATCTCGGTTTGAAATAAAAGAAACTGTGCATTCCATGATTCGGCGGGAAAAGGGCTCACGTCGGGTTCGCCGGATAGTTCCTCGCGCTGAAGAAATGATTCTTGATACAGCTTCCAGAATGAGCGCGCTGTGTCAAGAGACGCCTCAAGGAGGTGGACATCATCATCCGCGGTGGCCTTCAATGTGTTGATGATGCCGGTGATGCTACGGGCTAAACTGCGTAGCCGCCGCTCTAATGTTAACGCCAGTTTGTCAGACATTGTGTATTTTCAAATAAATCAAATGATAATGCATACCGACCAGGTGGTATGCGACGAGGACGAAGAAGAAGAGAACAGTAGGCAAGACAGCGAACAATGTACAAAATTCATGCTGAGAGGGGAGCGAACAAGCAAACAGATAAATGAAAGGCAGTGGAGAGGGGAAAAATACTAATAAAGAAATACATGATGCTTAGATATAAACAAACAAGGTCCTGTCATGGGACTGGAACATGCCCTGAAATGAGTGCGATTGACTCGGGGTGCTGGAAATTGGAGTTTGCACCAATGATGCCAACAACTTGTGACATGCAACGTGCTTGCCGCGCTCTGAGGGGGGCAAGCAGGGAAAGAAAGACAAAATCGATGCACAAGAAGATAGGCATGCTAAAGGAATACAGGCATAAGGGCGAAAACATCAAGACATAAGCAAAATAGAATAAACATAAATGGCATAAATAAAGAAATATAAATAGAACAAGCCTAGATAGTAAAAGCATGAATATTAAAAGGTTGAATAGGTTAAGCATAAACATTATAAGCAAGAAATGACATTTATGAAATAAGATCCCCAATCCACCTGAAATAGAGAATGAAATGTCCCCTGAAGAAGCCTGATAAAGGCATGAAACATGATAAGCATGGAAATATAAAGTTATCTTGAGCAATAAAACTTCAATAAATACCAAGTCAAGATGTAATAGATTTAATTGAAGCTACAGGCATTTACTAACATGGAAGAAAATCGCTAATGGAGATAATGAGCGCTTATGAATATGAAACGTAATTGAATAATCGTGAGTGAAACTTTACAATAAGTTATGTTATTTATATGAAAAAACCCACTTAAGAACTGATATAATATTATATGTTGCACCTTGCAATTTAAATCATAAAATAGAAATAGGATATAATGCAAATAGAAAACATAATGCATATAGTATAAATGGAATGCATGTAAATAAATATACGTGATAACTGCAGGCTAGAAATATGATTTTGCTGCCTTTAACATGCCAAGGTACATAGCCTGAACAAGCATACATGCAGTTATACGTCAGTAATGCATCAAATAAATAATGTATATACATGCAATTTTAGTGTTTATATGTTTTATACTAAACTGCGGAATTCGCTAAGCAAGGTGCATTAAGTGAGCAGAGATAAGCATTAAATGAGAGAGATAAGACAATGAGGCTTAAGATTAAAGACTCTCTCTTGATAATTAACTAATATGGAATTAAAAATATCTAGCTGAAGGCTCATTAAATATTAACAAATGTTATTTATTTACTTAAATGTTAACAATAAATTTATTTATTGAACTTTAACGTCATTTATCGACGTTAAATTTGATTTTTCTGAAATTTCATCTTTATTATTGAAATAAAATATCCACGCCGGGAGCTTCACATATGTGATTTGTATAATACTTAATTAATGTGAAAATTCGAAAATAATATCCGGCCCGGTACGGACCACATGTAGAATTTGCACGCCTTCCTGGCATGGGTGGTGCGCGCAAATCTTGATCGAGCAAGCTCGGCATCGCCGGATATGAGTCCCGGCGTGGAGTTGATAAAAGTGGACTGTATGAAATGATATGTAACAAAGATTTACGTGAGAAAAATAGCTATATTAAATAAAACATATTTCTTCCCTGGGCTTGAAGAGCCAATGGTGTTAATATTGTTAATGATTGAGATTAATGTTGCCTGGGGATTATGGTGGGCCGCATGCTGTGATGTTGTCTCGACGCTCGCCGGTTCGCTGTCTTCGCCCCTCTCTCCTCCGCACTCGCGCTCCTGGCCGGAGATGAGCCTTTACTCCCTCATGATGTTGTGTGATTTCCACGGTGAAGTGAGTGAGGAGATTTTGCTGAGGAAGAGCTGTTGAGCGGGGTACTTGCTCTTTAGCTGCCCAGGACGTACTACTCTCTGGGCTCGGTGCATGTACCCTAGCGCTGCGTGCTGCAGCGCTTGCTTGCAGAAGTTCCTGCTTCACGCACTGGACCGAGAGAGTGCGTGGGGTCTTCGATAGGCGAGTGATACAAGTTAGCTCGTAGAACCAACATCAGTGATCCTCTCAAGATTACGGATAGGCCACACAAGACTGACGCACGGCTATCTCATGGAGAGAGGGGAGCCTCCAGAGTGCGAGGTTTGTGGCGTGTCCCTCACTGTAAAGCTTATCCCCAAAAATACATAAATGTGAAATAGAGGCCAAGTTCCTGCCCCCACAAAGAAACACTCCCTTCCTCAAAAATATCCCCTCCTAAACCCCCCAAAAACGCCTTACCATTCTACACTCCAAAAAAGTAGTATGAGTTTATATACTATTTCAACCAAAAATATTTGCCGATACAAGAGATGATACAAGAAAGAAATGTCCAAATTCATTACTTAGAAGACCTCATAGTTACTTACTAAGAACAGTAAAGACACTTCAACTGACCTTTAAAAACAACAATAAAAATATTTATATCCAGTTACTAACATATCCCTTTCCTCAACCAGGTATATTCTTAAACTTGCCAATGTTTTTTTTTTGTCGAAATTATCTTTAGAGAAAAACTAAACATTGCCAAGTCTGAGAAGGTTAGGTTGCCCTGGCACCAGCAAGCACACCTTCTATCATAGACCTAGCAGCCAGTCACCAGATGCGGACCACTAAGGTAGAACTGGCACGGGGGACTCTACTCGACCTTGACTAGGTCCGCCTCCCGCTGGCCGTTGGGCTCTGTCTCTGTTTTCGATGCTACCAATGGACCGACCAAGAGGCACAAATGACCCAATAGTGGTTGACTGGCCTTTAAACGACAATGAAAAAAAATAATCCTCCGTAAATAGTTTCTCTGAAAAAGCGACGCCGATTCACAAAAATTATGCTAGTTTTAGTAATTATATACACTGTTGTGAGTAAAACATATACCTGAAAGAAAAATAGTTACCAATATTTTATAGACCTAGCCATTATTATTTTTTCCTTAAAGTATAACATTGAAATCAGTAGGTATTAGAAATAACAACGTTTTAGATAAAGTAATTTACTTAAATAGTAATTATAATAATAGTGTCACACAGGAGCTGCAGAACATGTCTCAGATTTCGTTTGTGTAGAGTGCATTCCTAAAAATAACCTAAACAGGGTGTAGTGCAAGTAGATGTCAATACTCATAACGGTACAACTAGAGGAATATTGTAATTAAATGCGGCCAATCGCACGTTTATTTATTTACAATTTATTTTTCAATGGTACAGCAGTGTTTTTAAATCTGCATTAAATTTCCGGTAATGCACTTTAGGGTTTGTTTAAAATAAAAGAAGGGTCTTCTTCATACCACAGTAATTTCAAATAGTTGATATTACTACTCTTCCAAAAAAATCCTTCAATCTGCCGAATCTTACAGAGGTAGTAAAATTTGATTTTTTTCCAAAGGTATTCTCGAAAGGCAACATTTTATATTAATAATTATTCACTAAGAGGCCTATAAGCTATAGCATAAAAGGGGTTTGCGAACGATGAAAAAAAAATACCAACCTACAAAGTAACTTTCTAGCCCAATTTGTTAAAAGAATAGTCCTTCAGTGTTTGATTGTGATTAAAAGGGCAATCAATATTCAAATTAGTACATCAATATGCAAATTTGTTGGTGCATTTTACAAAGTACTTTTTTACTACTTGGGATAAATGAACTAACTAAGTATACGGGATTATACGGTGGTGAGGTCACCGATCTGGCTCTTTTTTTTTCTGGTGATTCCTGATCAGAAAATAGTTGACACACATACACGCATGTTTAGAAATTTAGTCTTTTTCTTCGTCTTTATGAAGGTAACCCGTGTGCCAAATTTCACTGTTATCTGAGAAAGTGGGGTAAAATATGTCTTAAAAGTGTGTTGGTTTGGTAGGGAATGACCCTACTCACAAAACGTGAATGTCACAAAGGTACAGATTATTTGAAAAATAGATAAACCAATTATTATTGTTTGTATAATAGACCTTTATAATAATAATTTATAGACGTTTAGAAAGACGTTTATTCCCCCCCCCCCCCCAAAAAAAAAAAATAAAAAAAAATAGAAAAAGATTGGTGGCATAGGGTAGATAGATTCAGTGAAAGTTTTCCTAACCCAATAGGCTGTTCTAATGACAAAGGGCGAAGTAAAGTCCTAAAGGATGATCCCAAGTTCCCAATGGAGGTAGTCCAAGTTCTAACCAGAACTTCCATGGGCCTGTTTACAACCAGTCTTAGACCCCTTTCCCGGTCCTAGGCCCGATAATTTATTGATGTTCTAAATCTTTTTTAAACCATCTAAAAAAAAAAAAATAGAGAAAGAAAATTGTTATACCTGCTGAAGTCCTATGCCTTTTCCTTTGAAGTGAACAAGTTTTCCGAAAGTTCCAACTGACGAGGCAGAACTATTAAGCATTGATAAACTTCAAGGCGAATATTTCAACAGATCATTTACTTTTTCGAAACGACCTAAATTCCTTTTAGCTTTGAATACGCCTATGCCTTTGTTGATCGCCGAAGAACACTTTGTTGACCCCCTACGAACACTTTTCCTTTGAAATTACTGTTCCTTTTTTTCGTTTAAGTTTTCACCTTATTTCGTTAATATTTATTTCGAGGAACAAAATATTTAAAGCTCAAGTTGGTTGTTCTGTTCAAGTAATTCATTCAGAATATAAGTCACGAAACAAACCTCTTCCGTTCTTGTGGAAATACGAAGTCAAATTCGAAATAATCTGATAAACCGTAAACCGTTCAAATTGTCGGTGACAAGACTGACTATGATAATAAAGGTATCAAAGTAAGTAAAACAATAGTATCGAATTACCCAAGCCCTCATAATTGTGTTCTATTCAACATTCATTTTCATTTGAAGTTATTTTTTAGTCAAAGATTAGACTGACCTGGACTTCCAGGCAAACAAGGCAACGAGGCTGCTGGAATCTCTTTTAATTGTGCATTAGTTTCCTCTAATGAATGAAATGGAATGATAACATATAATGTTTCTATTTAATACAAATGATCTGTATTAACCTGCTTCGCTAGCTGACTTTTTTCTTAAATCTCAGAATATGCCTCCGACGGGGTTTCTTATACCACAAATTCTCCAAGCATTACAGCTGGCGTCATCAGACAGTGCATGAGGATTGTTCGCTCTAGGTCTGCCGCAAACAAAAGACCAAGGCAGTGCGCAGACGCTGCAGGCAGCACGTGTGGGAATGCACTCCAGCCACACCCCCTCTTGTTCTTTTGTTTGTGGGCGGATTATATGTGGAAGCAAAATAGCATTCTCCTTGGGACATATTGCATTCAACTGGCTAACAAGCATTGTATACAGTCTGAAGAAGCCGGCTGAAATGCAAGGGAAACATTTGTGGTCACCACTAGTGACATAAGCCGGGAAGTGGGAGAAGATTGAATATAGGTATAACCACTTTAATTTTGTTAAGTACTATATTTATTTCTGTTTGTTCATTAGCTAATATTAAATTATTTCTACAAGACATTATTTTTATAATGTAATGATGATTGAGATTAGATTATCACACGTTTAGGAATCATTTGAATAATACTTGATGTTATTCTCTTTTATAATTCTTAGTTAAAGAAATAACATTCTTTAATGGACGATATCGAATCTTGGATTACAGCTTCGAATCAAGCGAAGCTTCAAGATCTCCGTCACAAAGAAAACTAAGTGGCAAAATATGCCACTTTGCTGATATTTGTATTTATCTCGAATATTACGAATATGGCACGCTAAGAGCATACTGAACAAAAAAATAAAATGTATTTGGAAAAGTTTTAACATTCTGGATCTTGTAAAATTTACTTCAGCTTCTAGTTGTACGATTTAAATTGATTTTTCTTTACGGTGATCAATATCCTCATTGAACCAATATTTTATGTTATGGGTTTCAGAAACCCATTTAATCAAAAGTTAATTTAATCACTATGTACGCCTATTTCAATAGTTGTTGTCTATTAATATGAATTGAAATCTGATATTGTATATTTGGACAAGCTGTTAGTGGTTTCTACTGCGAACATCTGGATAAGAGCGAGTCGCTACATTTGCGAGCTATATAAAAAATAAATAAATCAACGTGCACTAAGCTACTACAAAATCAATTACTATGACAAAAAATGAGGAATTTCGCTGACTTCTATTTGCACCCCGATGTCCAATCATGATCGTCGGTAGATTGATTGTCATTTAATTCTCTGGAACAGTTGCTGCCGTAAAAACCAATCAGCCCATTATAATCCAACCCTGATGCCAATCCAAGTATTGGAGTACCCCCGCTCTCCTGATTTACAGATTTTTATTTTTAACCAACTCGTGATATTTTCTTATAGGAGTGCTGTATCCTAGTATCACGGTAAAAGAGCTATCATAATTAAATACGTTCTGGCAGTCATTTCCGATAACAAGTATGTAGGATTGATAAATATTTGAAGAATGATTTCAAAAGAGGTTTTATGAGACCAACCTAGTGTCATGTTAATAGTTATATTGAATGAAATTTTACTGCAATTATTTATGTCCACATTATTCTCTGTGTCAGGCTCCGTAACTAGGAGAACTCTTCTTTCCTTCAGAACGACTTCGGCGCTACTGTCAAAGATGCAAATGCACTGGGAAAAAATTATCTTTTCTACATATTTCGTTACCTCAAAACCGCCTCATCTGAAGCACTAACTTCTTACGAAGCCTTCATGTCATCCAACAAGACTAAATTGGCAACCAAGGTAACACCTAGGTAGCAAGTCATTAGCAACAACTGATTTCTTAGTGACTCAAGCCGAGTGGAGAGAGAAAATATACATATAAAAAAAGTCCGAGTCGCTTTAGGAAAACAAAATTAGCTCAAAGTTTCTAGGTTCCTTACCTTTACTAAAATACTCACTTTACAGCTAAATAGACTTAAAAAAAATAATTTAGGGAAGAAGAGACAACACCCTGTTAAAAAGACCAAACTTAACACTTTCGAGGTTCAAGCAATTATTTCTCCCATTTACTTCCCAGTAATTATATCGCCCAATCGAAAACTGCTTTAGGATATTTTTTGTAGAGAATTTAGTAAGCTTTCGAATAAGCATATTCCTCCTCCTACGATTTCCTATTCGTTATCGTGATATTAAGAAAAATATACGAAGATACAAAAACGTTTTTTATCTGTTAATAAAATATATTTTTTCTAATACTTCCTTAACTCCAAACATAATTAAAATATTTCAACTGATTCAAACGATTCTAACTTCTATACCACTTTTCACCTTTAAAATTGTAGACGTTTTCATATGTCAAAGAAGAAACCTACAAAACATAACCTACCAAATGATTTTTCTGGCGCATATTTTGCCTAAAAAGCCGTGTTCAAGTTTTCTGATTCTGCTGGTTAATAAACTTGACGTTTTGAATTAGTAAAAGCATTTTTGTACCTAATATTTTCAAAATCGGGCCATTTTTGAGCATGTGATGGAGCGAGCATATATAAATAAATAAATTGTAATGATAAATCTTTAACCGTTGATATTTGTTTAATAAATAAGTTTGAGATACATGTTAATATGAATTTTTTTTTTTATTTTGTGTTTGAGAACACATGCATATTAACTTTAACGGGGGTCATTTTCTATATAATAAATATATAAAAAAATATATATATTAAACAAAAAGTATTATATATATATATATATATATATATATATATATATATATATATATACATATATAAAAATAAAAGCCCTTGAGATCCAAATATGTCATGAAATTTTATTTACAAATGCCTGTGTATGCCTGAAGAGAATAAAATATTTTTTTTTTTTAGTTCAATAGTTTTTATTTTCTTAATTTGAATAAATTTTCTTGAGTTATATTTTATACACTTTCACTGTTCTCAAACATTTTTCCTAAAATGATTTACAAAATAGACTGTGAAGAATCCTTAAAAGCTATTACATGTTCCTCAATTATTTCCACCTCTGAGCATGAAAGGTGATGTTCGTTATCCACTGTACTGTGTTTATGCTTGGAGAATTCCAAAATTCAGATATAGAAAATCCTCGATTACTGATATTTCCCGACTTACCAGCCTGTGTTCACTCCAGCAGATGTAAATCGAGCCGATAGCTGCCGGTATTAGGAATTCCTGAGCCTCTTCCTTTGAGAAGCAACGTTCGCAACGTTTTAGTCAATAAACGCCGCGGGCTCCTCTACATTCGTTGCTACAAAAGAAGCGTAATACAATAGATAGAAAATTCTGTTCTAAACTCCGAACGATTTAATCGAACGGTTTTGATTACTAAAATATAATTCATTCTTGAAATATTTAATTTTCAGTTCATCGGCTTACTCCAGCTTCCATCGGTCACGGACGTTCAGCGTATTCGTGTTAGGCCAGTGCAAGGATGTCTCATGGAAAATCAAGTGCAGATAGGATATTTTATATCCTATCTGCACTTAGTTTTCCATGAGCTATCATCAAGTTTCCACGCTTTATATTATAAAGCGTGGAAAATTGATGATAGCTAGCTCGGTGCTTATAGTCTAGCAGCCAATGAGCCGTAAAAAAATCATATTTTGAAAACGTCATCAGTATTTTATCAATTTTGTTGATCAGTCTAAAGAAAAATGCTCTAAGAGAATTACGCGGGTGAGCAAAAAAGTACTTTTTAGCTAAAATTCATGTTTTTTGGTGCGCTGACTCCAACAATGGCCACACTTATTGTCCCTCGCGTACATTTCTTACTAAATGAGTGGGATGGGAGAATTAAAAAAAACGTAGGAAAGAAACACAATTTTTATTATTTCCAAAAATAAAAAATGAGAATGTTTTGTTTTCAATTTCACACAAAATGCTAGACAATTTCATTCTGTTTGCTTATAGAAACTTTTCTTCTTTTCCTTTATATATCTCTTCAAAATGAGATATTGACCATCGTATTTAGTAGCGTTTTTTCATATCACATTGTGAAATCTTTCACTTTCTTCCTCATTGAACGCTCCCAGATTGTCATCCCAGAGCTTTGTTTGCAGCCAACATACGATTTACAATGTTTTATTAATGAGTGTCTAGTAATAAAAATAAATAATATGTAATATCTTTTTTTTTATAATATTTAAATAGTAATACAGTATACTTAACTGGCGTAGGATAACAACTTATCTATGAACAGCATATAGCTACAAAGTTACTCGATGCAATTCACCTCAAAGTGGTGCATCGTTAAACAAAATAAATAAAATAAATAAATAAAGAGTGTCTTTCGTATTCCCCGAAAGTTTTTTTTACTAACAGGAATCCCAGGCGAATTATATTTTCGCTTATTGTAACTGAAAACAGGCGACCATAAAAAACATAAGTTTGCCAAGTCCTTCCCTCTTTCCATTTGGCATCAGACAGCTTAGGTGACATGGAATAAAATAATCTGTAACATTCCCACCTTTTGCAAGTTATTTCATGAACCTCTTCAACAGTCCCAGTTTTATGCAAAATGGGGTTAATAAAAACGCTTCAGGTGGAACTAATCCTCCATTGATGTGGTTTTTCCACCCAGGCAACTAGACTCCTGGCGACAACACTACAAAGATCATATTAAGGACAGTATAAACTGGCGTTCGTCATACAGGAGATCACAGCGTGACGAAGGAGTATTTGTCAGATTGTTTATCGGACACAGCGGTTTGACCCAAAAGCACATGACCAATGAGCAATAAGGACAAACGTACCTGTCAATCGTGTAACACAGACCTCATAATTAAACATATTCTGACTGACAAGGGAAGTATACACCGGTAGGGTCACCGATCTGGACCATTTTTTTCTGGTGAATCTACATCGAAAAATAGTCGACACGTGTCAGCGTTCCGTCCAATGCGCCTTAGGAGCCGAGAAATAAAATAAAATAGGTTGAAAGTGCTTTATTTATTTTTCGAGTTTAGAAAATGATATCGAGATGATTATTTCACCAATTAATTTGTTTTATAGAGTAGATTAAAGGGAAAATATAGTCGTTAAACAATAATTTATATTTCATCAAATAAATTCAAAAATATGCTCACGTTTTCAAGTAAACTAATATTATAAATTTTTGTTTACCCCAAAAATAATAGCAGATTTAAAATCAGCACCCCGTAATGCGACGTTTTGAAATTCAATGTCTCCCCTTAAGATAATCCGAGTTTTACGTCATTGAAATATTTGGAAAGAAGAAAGACTCCTTTTTCTAACCTTATAAATGACTATTGTATTATCTCAAGACATACTTGCAAAAAATGGCTCTCAAAATAAAAATATAATGTACACGTTTTTGCATATAACTTCGATCCCAGAACACGTAGAAACACCCCCATTGGAAGGAATATTCCCAAAATTTGAATTTAGGGTTTTTTGTAATGTGCTAAAAACGAATGTGACATCCGTTTTTAAATCAAATTTTTTTTACAATGGATAACTTTTTAAATGAAGGTATATGGAATATTTTGGCAGAATAATGACTTCTATAGAGTCGAGTATGTAAAACAATTTTTTATTTAAAAACGGATGTCAGATTCGTTTATAGCACATTGAAAAAACCCTAAATTAAAAATTTGGGAATATTACAGAAAAAAAATTAGTTTCTTTGGAACTCAGAAAACTACTGCATCAAAAAATTCGTTTTAGCGCGGTTCCTCCGCGAAATAAAGGACCGATTTTGAGTAAATTTGGTACAAAAATCTTTCGTCTACTTTGAAAGGTCAAGTTCGTTAACCAGCAGAATCCGCCCACCGGAACATGGTTTTGGAGCGAATTTCGCGCGAAAAAAATCGTTCAGGTTACTTCATATGCTTGCAAGTACTCGTTTTATAGGCATCTTGGCCTAGGAAAATGAATGACACAATTTTTAAGGAGATAGCTTTAACCGTTTTCGAGAAAATTGCAAAAATAGTTGCTAAATAACGTGTTTGGTTTTGGTACTTAACGTACAATCATGGGATTCAGTTGAAACATTTTCTGCAAGTTTGAATTTCATCACAACTAACGTTAAAAGTTTGGAGTTAAGGAAGGGTTAGAATAAAATATTTTATGAACAGACATGAAACGTTTTGGGAACTTCGTTTAGTTTCATTAATATCTCGAACACGGTTGGGAAATTTTGTTAAGTGAATAGAAACTATTTGAAAGCTTTCTAAATTCTCTACAAAAAAGATTCTGAAACAATTTTTGATTAGGTGATGTCAATCGAAGAAACAAGTGCCTAAAACTTCAAATACGTCTGTTTATTTCTAATGAAGGGGTTTTTGTCGTTCTTCTTGTAATTTTTGTCTCTTTCTCTTAGTTTATTTATTGCTTTTTATTTTTTTAATTTCTTATGCTAGGAAAATGTATTTGTGTGTAAAACAGGATAGGTAAAATGAGACCAATTTTCTGTTGCTAAAAATAATGAAAAGTTTTGGGAACTTCGTATACTTTCATTAATTTTTTTTTTTTTTTTTTTTTTTTTTTTTTTTTTTTTTTTTTTATTACGGCGCATCAACATCTAGGTCATTAGCGCCGACATCCAGGGTGCAGCGAGGAATTTTACCAGCGAGCCGTGGGATAATAAAATTCCTGCCGGAGGTTGGGAATCGAACCCACCATCTCCCGCTTATGAATCCAAGGCGCTAGCCATTAGACCACGGGAGACCCCACTTTCATTAATATTTCGAAAACGGTTGAAAATCTGGTGAAGCGAAAGGTTACCATTCGAAAGCTTACTAAATGTTCTACAAAAAAGGTTCTTAAGAAAGTTTTGAATAAGCGATGTCAATCGGAGAAATAAGTGCTTAAACTTTGAAGAAATTGATTTCGTTTATTCGAAAGGTTCTTTTTGTCTGTTTTTATTCCTTGTTATTTTTTAATTGCTTAAAGTTGGATAATTTATTTTACAATAAAACAGATTAAGTAAAATAATTGTTAGAAATATAGCTTGCCAAGAGAAAGAGATTCGATGAGGTCTTTTGAATATTTTCAATTGCCTTTATGCTGTTGGTTTTTTTATTTTAGTTTTTAATTGATTTTATTTGTAGAATTATTACTATAGTAGAAGAACACAAGAAAGTTTTTATATTTTTCAATGCATTGAAACATGAATGCCTTGTATGAGAGGATGAAGTATCTGTAGAGGAGGATTCTGGGGTCTGGCGGACCCGACCAGGTAAAGTCGTAAACCCCTTTGAACAAAGGCCGAACAAAATATTATCTGCTTCTGTTCTAAGCTTTTCAAATGAAAATAGGGATATGGACAGAACCGCGCTAAGATGATGCAGTTCCTGCGAGTCGGACTTTTACATATAGATCCAATCATAAACACAAATTAGCCATTGGAATTTTATATTTGAGCGAAAAATCAGGGTACTATTTGCAGGTTTCTTTAAAACATGAAACCAGTGCCTCAAGTAGCCTGATAATTTTGTACTTTCTTCATTTTTCTTTTTTGCTTCCCCCTTTCTAGTTTGAAAATGTAATATATATTTCTCTGGTTACTGCGTGAATTTATTGGTAAAAACATTAGATTTTATAAAACAGTAATAAGACATTGCTTTGTTGAAATAAGAGAAACGAGGTTTGTTTTTCGTATTTCTTGTATTCATTCCTTTTATAGGAAGAAGTAGTATAAAAAGTTACATTTCCAATTGGTTAAGGTTTTCAAATAGTTTATCTAGGTCAAGAATATTGTTTACCTTGGAAGAGAGCGGAGAACTCTAACCTAGAGAAGACTCGGATCTTGCCAATATCGAAGGAGGTACGTCTATTTTTTCATCTTTGGAAAAAAAAGTGTGGTTTAGGGTTATTTTATTGTAGATGTCTATTATTCGTGTTCCTCATTTATTTGTTCTAATAGCATTCTTCCCCCTGTTTAAGAGACTGAGAGAAGTTAAGTAAATGACCTCTCCAAAAGCTTGTCTTCCTAAGATTAGTCATACATAAACACCTAAACTACCAACGCAAAGATCATTTCATCCCCGATAAGAGTACAGACAGGGAATCTCATAATTATCACTGTGATCAGCTTCAGTGATAATTATAATTATATCTGAAGCTGACCACAGTATCCAACATTAAATGTTAGATTCATTTACAACTTTTTAAAATAAATCCGTTTTACAACGTTTTCAGCTCTCACCGGACCAATTTAATTTCGGCATTTGTCGCGCGAAAAACTATTGTCACTTATAGTTTCAAATTTACAGGCTTCCAGATGTAATTTGTAAACTTTCTTTGTCGGCGGAAATGAAACCACTTTAAAGGCCAAATCTTTAACCGTTTTGAGAAAAAAGTGAATTTCAGGGTGCTGATGTTGCCTTGAAATTGGTTTTATTCCCAGCAACAAAGAACGTATTCTAAGTACACCTAGAAGCCTGTTAGCCAAAACTAGAAGAAACACCATAAAAAAATAGAAAAATATTATACAGAAAGTATTTACTATAGCTACAGCTTAAATTAGAGGCAGATCAATACTGGTTTAAGAACTAGATGGGTAACATGAATCCAGATATAAATTTATCCATGTTACCCATCTAGCTCTTAAACGAGTAGGTATTGATCTACCTATAATTTAAACTATAGATATAGCACATACTTTCTGTATAATGTGTTTCTATTCTTTTTTTATATTGATTAGTATTATTATTAACTCGGTCCTACTTGTTTTACATCCCCTGAAGAAGGCTTGAATGTCAAGCCGAAACGTCGGCAAACAGTTTACTTGTAAAATGTAGTTTTATTAAGAAACAACTACAGAACCCTGACAATTTTTACCTTTAAATTAATTTTTCATTTAGGTTTCTCTGTTTATATCATTTAAAAGAAATTACCGCCAATTTTAAGAGCCAATTTTCGTTGAAATGAATCTACAGCGCTATTTTACTGTACTGTTCCTTCAAGAATAGGGTTTAGATGAGATGTTGTTTGTCTTTTGCTGTTAAGTTGAATAGACTTCATTAGCCCTGATTACAGAACATTAGTCTGAACAACCTCAAACTCTACACGAGAAGTATAAGGAAACTGCAAATGCATATGACATATATATCACGTTTACATATGTAACCTCTTTCATGAAGGATCTGTAAACGTCTTGTAGCGATTTTATCCCAAATTTCTCTCCAGAATTCTGGAAGAATAAAAAGTTCTATTCAAGTTTATTTGTCTTTGTCACTGTTTACGATCCAAAAAAATGGCTTGAATTGGATGACATTTGGTACAAACTTATTTTATCAATGACGAAAAGTTATGCTCCTTATCCAGGAAAATCCATACGATAAATGAATAATATTACACACATTTCTCTCCAAAATACTTCCAATAGAAATATTGATAAAATAAATCGATTGAACCCATTTTCTAGAAGCCATTTTTTTGGATAAATTATTCAACAGCTTTTGAAAAATTAGATTTTTATAGTGGTGAAAACAAATTCAGCAAAATTTCCACAAATGTTTTAATTTTACGCAAAACGTTCTACTCGAGTCTAGGAGGTAGTCACGGCTGAATAAAGACCTTTGTATGGGCATTGAAAATGGAGCTAAGTCCCTGAAAATCTAATGCGTAAAATAAACCATCAGTGGAAATATTGAACAATTATTGCACCATTATGAACACCGATTTCCACTATCCAGCAATTCCTACAAAATTAGATTTCTCGTTTCGGGCATTTTAACAAGTCGTATTATCTGCAAACGTCCTGTGTATCCTTAAAATTAAGGTACCCATACACAATTTTCTCACGTTTAGAGTGCAATTTAAAAAAAAAAAAAATAATAATGGATTGGAATTAATAACAATTAATTCCATTCGATTATTATTTTTAATAATTTTTAATAGAAATTATAACTCGTATCGTGTTCGCAATCAATAAATACAGAGTTTAAAAATCTTCTTTTATCTATTTCATAATTGCATGCTTTTCAAACACAGTAATTTTAGAGCTTTTTGTGACACCTAATGATAAACTCAGTCTCATAAATTTTGTTTTTATAATACACCATGGCAATTTATAATACACACAAGCAAGGATTATAGGGAAATGGCTCCTCATCTTTCAGTTTTAATAAGGGATTTCCTTAGGTTTTTCTGCTTTTATGTTCCACGGGTATATTACAAAACTTCTGACTCGATGGAACTGCTTTATCTTTGCATTTTCCATATAATGCTTATCCCTCTTGTGATAAAGTTAGCTTAGAATATAACCTTATTATAACTGACGTTTTGAAATGAATATTGAGGTTTTAACGCGTTATAGTGTTTATTGTATTGAATGTATAGTTACAAATTATACGTTAACAGAAAGAGCAATTCAAAAAGTTTTGATAGTTGGCACCAAAACGATCAAAATTGGACCACAAGTTGACGAATTTGCTACAAGCAGTTGACAAGATGTTGGCATTTGAAAAATAGTAAATCATCGAATTAGGCGGAAGGTAAAAAATAATCGTCTAGCAGTGGCCTTACTAGTGCATAAAGGGGCGAAACATGTAGGCAGATATAAGGTTTCCGAAACTATTGTGTGAAGTTCTTATTTTTTGACAATTTTTTAAATTTAGCAATGGATCAGTTAGCAAATATTTTTGAGGAATAGCACGACTTACACGAATAGAAGTTGAAATGTCACTCAAGAAATTCACAAGCTTCAAGAGAAAAACGCCTGAAAATAGAGGCAACATGACAAAAATAAAACTCATCTTTAATTTTAGTTTTAATAAAGTTTTATTTTAATTTCCTCTCTCCCTCAGAAGATTATGAAGCTAACCAGAGGTGCCAATAAGATATGTTCAAGTATCAGACCCCATCACGAAAATACCCGTGGTTCACATTTTTAAATACATGAAATTAGGTAAAAAAAGAGATTGTGATTTCAAAGGTAGAGTTTGTTAACCAGCATAACCTGCCAATCCGAACATGGCGTTTTGGGCGATATTTGCAAGAAAAAAATCATAAGTTACGTTTTAGCTTTCATAGGCTTCTATGTATACTTTTTGTAGTTTCTTTGAAGTACAAATTCTAATGAACCCATTTTTACGACGATATCTGTTAGCATTTTCCAGAAAAGTGAATAATAATAAGTTTCAATTAGGTGACGTGTGTGGACATACAGTGAGAGTACTATAACTGGACTGTGCAGGCCAGGTCTGACGTGTGTGGACATACTGGAAGTCTGCTATAACTGGACTGTACAGGCCAGGCCTCGCGTTTGTGGACATACAGTGAGTCTACTATAACTGGACTGTGCACGCCAGGCCTGACGTGTGTGGACATACAGTGAGAGTACTATTACTGGACTGTGCAGGCCATGCCTGACGTGTGTGGACATACAGTGAGTCCTGTGAACTGTTCTTTGGGATGGATTTTCTCAATTGTTTATTGCTTGCTGTTTTGTTTTTTTAAATTTATGTTAGCAGTAATATTATTTTACCAGTATAACAAAATACATAAAAAGAGAATGAAGTTTTGGTTGTTTATAGATGGATCTTTCCGAGCAGAAGTCGAGGAGGCAAGTTAACAACTTTCGCTAGAGTAAGTTAATGTTTCTAAAATCTAACTCCCTCTCTTTTTTTTTTTACTTTGTTTTACAGCGCACAGTGGGGCCAAATGACATTTCGTGTTTCAAAAAAGGCTGCAGCCTCTAAATCTTAACTGATTACAATGATTTTTTTTTTAATGAAAGTTAATATTTTGTTTTTTATTTAAATTTTAACGTCCATTTATTATTAACTACGAATTTTAGGACGGGTTATCTATAGGTTACCACCCTTTTCTAGCCAGGATAGGGGTAATGCATTTTCTTTTTTCGAAAGAAAAGCCACCGTCCCTAGTGGGAATCGAACCCACGACCTTTGGCACGGAGTGTTAAGAGCTCACGCCTTAACCCTCACGGCTACCGGGTCTCCTGAAAGTTAATAAAATTTAGAACAATTTTGTCGAGCCAGACTTTTGCTTTTTTGGTTCCCTTGTTCATTAAATTAAGTGTAAATAATTCACGAACTAGCATAAAATAATATTTTATTTTTCATCTATCTAAAATTAAGCATTCAAATAATGATTAGACTTGGAAAAAATCAGACTGACTTCTTCAAAACGTAAATTTGTCTTAATTCAACAATGAGATTAATTGAAATTATATGATTTTGTAATGATAAGAAAATATATTTTGATTTTTTCCAAAACTAATGAGGATTTGAATGTTTAATGCCAATGATATCAGCGCTGATATTAAATTAGAGGACAAATAAAATATTATTTCATGTTTCACGTAATTTAATAATCAAGGGAAACAAAAAACACAAAAGACTGGACAAAGTTGTTCTAAATGTTATAGGCTTTCATTTAAAAAAATAAATAAATAATTGAAATCAGTTAAGATTTAGAGGCTGTGGGCCATTAGCTCCAACATCCATTGTGCAGTAGGGAATTTCTGACCGAGCCGTGAGATGAGAAAGTTCCTAGTGCAGGTAGGACTCGAACCCCTGTCTCCTGCAAAAGAAACTTTTGAGTTGATAATTGATAAATATTTAAGAAGTATCTATTGATATACTTTTTTTTTTTTTTGGTTTGAAGTGGATTACCTAGAGGAAGGAAGTTGGTAGTAATTATATTTAACGACTAAATGTCTTTTTCCAAGGGGCGAGTCAAGTCCTATTTATTTACCGCCAACTCGCTCCTAACTTCCAGGGCTGATCAGTTTAACTTGAAACTGTTTTAGTCCACTAATTAATCCCTAATAAGTTTACTCTATCGGAAGCTTTTTAGAATAAACAGAAGATGCTGAGGAAAGCCCATTAAGGGGGGAGATTGATGATACTTTCAACGGATTCGAAAGTTAACCCTTGAAAGTTTTTTTTTTCTTTTTTGATGAGACCGATGTGAACCTAATCCCAGTTAGTTAACTGATTCCAGACTTGATTCGGTGGGCCCAACTTTGTCGGATGAATTTTTCGAGTTTGCTCAAATCATGGAATGAATAAAATTCTGATTTTTAGTTTGTATTGGCGAAGGAATGAAGCTATTGAAATTGCACTCATAAAAAATATTTTCAAATTTCTTCAAATCTTCATCAAGCCTACCTACTAGATTCTAAAACTGACCCCTTTAATATATATATATATATATATATATATATATATATATATATATATATATATATATATATACATATATATATATCCTGCGTTTTGTTTTACGTTTTTAAATCTCCCACTTTTCCCATTTACTGAAAACAATTATTACTATTCAAAACAATTCTGGGACTTTATTCTTTAAGAATAACCAATAAAATTACTTAGTAGTATATAAAACATAACACAAATTAAAGGCTCAGGAACTCTATATATAAGAAACAAAAAGAGACAACAAAAATACACTCTAATGCTATATATATATATATATATATATATAGCATATATATATATATATATAAATCACGTGTCTGTTTGTCCATCTGTTTGTCAGTTTGTTCCTTATTCAAATCCACACCGTTTGACCGATTTTGACCAAATATGGAAAGGTTAGGTCTTGATCCGGGAAGTCTCGTAGGCTAGGTCAAAAACGTCCAGCTGTCTGTCTGTATGTTTTTTCCTTATACGAATCTAAATGCGCTCGTACCCCACGTAGTCGTTAGTGTGAACTAATTTAGCTTAGTATAAATGAACTCGTTTATTTTTTTAAAGCTTTCAAATTACTATTTCTTGGTAGCAAATCGATTCAGTAACGTTATCATAAAAATTTAAAAAACATGGGGTTAATGTGGTTAAATTTCATTCAACATAGAGAAAAATCATGAACCCAAGACTTCAACGTCGACTGCTCCACAAAAAACTTCAACGTGCTGTGTCCACAAAAATTTGATTCCAAAGTAAAAAAATCGTGTAATAACTGTGGACAATTTATGTGTGGACAAAACATGCGAAAAATAATCATGTATGTATAAATTGTATAAATATTGGACATTAACAATTTTTTTTTAAAGTATATTTTTTTAAAATATTTGATTGCTTTCATGTTTTTTATTAGAATAAAAGTAAATTTATATTTATTACTATTAATTTTTATTATGAAAATGTACAAATTTATTAAAAAATATATTCATAAATAAACAAAAAATATTTTATATTCGTTTTAATTTTATTTTAACCTATAATATACCTAAATATTAAATACATTAAAGAAAAAAATATTACGTAGAAGGTAGAAAAATAATGTCTCTCCACTGTTTTTCAAAGTATTTATTAGCAAAAGCTTTTCGAGAACATGGTTCTCATCGTCAGTCCATCTACAATTTTCACAAAAACACGCATATATTAATTACAGAAATATTTATAAGTATTCTTATTACTAAAGCTATGACAAATAATGTTACCTATTACTCCACCGGTGGAACTGAACAAAAACTAAATACTGAGTCACTTGGAAAAAATAATAAAATAGGCTATAACATTATAAACCAACACAAACAAGAGTGAAATTAAAAAACAAAACAAAAAAAAACAGAACTAGGAATTAGGGGTAATTCTTCCTGGGGGTAATAAGTATCTTCCTAGGAGACTAGGAAAGAAGGGATGAGGCAGTATTTAAATATTTACACGTAAGGAAAAAGAGTGTCCATCGGAAAAATAGAGAGATCCAGAAAAAGGTGAATTAGTAGATCAAGTAACGGTTGAAGCAGTGTGTTTTGTTAATAGGGAAACCAACGGAACAGGAGTTCAATATATATGAAAACGGTTTCAGCTATGAGAAATTAAGCTCAAAACGTGAACAGCGGTGTACTACTGTTCTTTCTTCAATATCCTCATAAATGAATAAATTACCATAAAAATATTACCCATGAGTCCATAATGTTTTTTTTTTTTTTTTTTTTTTCTTTTTTTTTTTTTTTTTTTTTTTTTTTTTTTTACGGCGCATCGACGTAAATCTGTAAATCTTGGCCATTAGCGCCGACGTCCAGGGTGCAGCCAGGAATTTTCTCAGTGAGCCCTGAGATGAGAAAATTTCATAATGTTATTTCCCCTTTAAAGTAAAAGGACTCAAGTACTAGATAATAAAAGCAGGATTGAAAAGCCTCTCGCAAACACAATGCTTCATCACTACACTCTGAGCTACTTACAACCAATCTCATTTAATAGCTTATTTAATAGGGTTTGAGGCTGAAAGCGTCTTAAAATTTGGGCTTTTGAAAGGGTAGCTTTCGAAGGACTATTGTCTGAAAATCTTTAGCAAACCTCTCTCACGGAATAATTAAGTAAAAATACTGCAGTATTGAAGATCGAAAATACGAGTATTTTTTTTTTAAGGAAAAGTTTTTACCCGTACTTTATTTTAAAGAGTCTTTCTTAAGTTCCCGGAAAATACTCACAGCAATAAATCCATAGAATAAACCATCTTTAAAGGTAAAATCGCAATTCCAGATTCTCCAGGAACCTAACTCTGGATTTTACAATGAAATGATAGTATTTTCAGAAGATATATCCACTCTCTCAAAACGAACATTAGGTACAAGTACTGAATCTGGAAATGTGTTTTAAAACGGTGGCGTTTTATAATCCATAGCATATAGATATAAACAAAAAATTAATATTTTGATCTGAATTTTATATAAATGTGTAAACTATTTCTGGATAATCAATTTTAATTTTTTGGACTCTACCGATACTTCTTGGATATTGTAGTGGAATGTTCACCTTTGTACAATCAAGAAGTTTTTAATATCGTGATTTTTCATCTCCTAAAGAGGTACCTAGAATGGTTTGAAACAAACATTTATCAAAAGTCATTTATATACAATTTTGTATTATAGCTACCAAAACAAATGAAATACAAATAAATAATATATGTGTCTCACATATGAAAGAGTTGTGAGGATTAACCTCTTGAGAAAAAAACTGTCCGTTGTTCGACTGGTGTGCAATATTGAACGGAGCTCTTGTTGGAATTTCGAGAGCTTTCATTCTAAGAAGGGACGAGAAAAGCAAGTTCTGAAGGGGAGAGGGTTTACACAAAGGAGCAGCCCTTTCCATCCTAAGCCAGTTTTTCTTATTAAAATCGAGTTTGCAAAAAAAGAAAAAAAAAATTCCCCAGATGGGACCCTGACTCATAACTACATCAGAAGACTACCTAACCCTTGAGGTGGTAACATCCCCTCAGATTCCAGTATTCAATCTCAGTAGATGTTTTGATATTCAGTAATAATAAAACAGATTTATCTTAGGGTTATGTCATATTTCTCCTATTACAAATGTTATCTTCTAAGCCTTATAGATACATTACACGATAAAAGTGATCTCATATATATATATATATTTTTTTTTTTTATTAGTGGTAATGCAACCTATGGGGTCATTGGTGTAGTGATCATATCGTCGTTACAAATGCAAAGTACCGAATGTGAAAATCACCACTTTTCAGAGTGGAAAAGCGTTTATTCATAACTTTTTTTTGGGCAGTCAAATATTCGGCAGATTTGACCTTTTGATAGTGGAATACTTTCCCTTTCATAGAGTGATCTAAAATTCAAGAGTTTGCCGTACATAAGTCCAGCAGAAATTAGTAAACATTGAAAATGAAAGATGCATTTTTTCACATTCGATACCTTGCATTTGTATCGACGATATAATTAGTTTTCTAATATCTGCCAAAAAATTGGAAGTATTATTTATATATTATATTATTTATATTATATATAAATATTAGAAATAATATTTATTAGCACATCCAGTCACCGAGAAAACAAGCGAGAAGAAAGAGTTGTGGCTTGAATACAAATTGGACGTACGCGAAAAACACGTGGATACTGAATGCCTAGTCGTACCAGTATGACATATGCAATCTTGCTGTCAAACATTTACTGACGGACTGCCAACTATAAGCATTGCCTCATAACCAACGAAAGATAGTATAGTTTTGGCATACCTACAGAAGCCAACACTACACAATCTTATGAAGATTAGATAATTAGCCGTCGAGGTGATAAGCAAACATGGAATAGTTGGGATTCGGCTAAAAAGTAACCTCAATACGATTTTTGTAAAAAATGTATATTCAGGACGTTTCGGCTACTCTTTGGTAGCCTTCGTCAGCTAATGTGACAAAAAAAGAAAAAAAAAATTAATACACAGAAAAAAGTTTATAAGTAAGATAAGTGACAGGTCTATAAATACAATTCAACTTATTATAAAAGAACAATTTGTTGTTAAATTATTAGAACAATTAAGGTATTAATAAACAGGTAAAGTGAGCATTACTGTATATCTAGAAATTAGCTCTAGAAAATCAATAGAAACATAAAACAGTTTCATTGAGGTGTATACAAGTAAATAGGTGCTAATAATAATATTAATTAATTTTTAAAAGAGAAATAAGATACTTCATACCACTGAAAGTGCCGGGAGGCACTTTCACTCTTCTTCCTCTGCCTTCCGGCACTTTCATCGGTATTAAATTCATTAATTAATATTATTATTAGCACCTATTTACTTGAATACACATCAATGAAATAAGGCCATTTTTCAATATATTACTTCTTTAATGTTCGATAATTTCACATGGTAAGGACAATATAATGTAAAAGTCTGCAAATATTGTTGACACATTAATTAACATATATCGGGCGGATATTGGAAGAAAGTTGCGGGAGCCGGAGAGATAAGGCTAAGTTGCTCTTGTAGTCCAAGTTGGAGAAGTTTCCTTGGACCCTGCTAATACTATCTGGACCCTAGGATGGTCTCCGTCCGGGAATTCTTGTTCAGAGTTCTCTTCCTTTCTGGGGGGTCGAAGGCATTCCGAGACAACTTCCTAGAGCACCCGTATGAGAAACTTAACTTTCGAGTATTGTTTTCAAAGTATTTGAAGAAAAGTAATTTCACAGTCTCTCTTTGTTGTTTACATTTCAAAGCTCTGAATTTTGAAAAAATAATATCATAACGGTCAAGCGGGAAAAAATGAAAATTCGTTTTTATCAAAACCTTTAATTGTACAAAATGGACATATGATAAAACAATTTATGACAAGAGTATACCTATTTTCTTGAGGCTAGATCTTACTTATATCGCCGTGCATCACAATCTCACGTACAAAGTGGGCATTATTACAACTTCAGAATCCCCAGGGGGGCAAGGGGGTGTGAGGTGTCAAATAACCTCTTCTTCAACTCCGCTCTCACCTACTCGTTGGTGGGCCCTGTTAAGCCGAGCAACCAGTTAGGTATAACGGTAACCAATCCTTATGGATCACTGGGTCGGCGAGCAAACGAGAGACGGGGATCCTAGCATTTAGATTTCTAATTTTTAGGATGGGGACCAGAACCTTAGCTGGGAACCCGTAGTTCCGGGGATACGGAGGCTCGCCTACTGGGCTAATCACTCGTATAGGGAGTATAGTGATTCAAAGAAATATAACTAGCCTCGGAATTGGATTGTCTACACGGAAACGACGCGGCAGGGAAAAGGATATTCGTATAGCCAGCTGGAACATAAGGTCATTAATAGGCAAGGAAGTTGAAATAGTGGAAGAAATGAAAAAATACCGAGTAGGGATCCTTGGTATTAGTGAAGTTATGAAACAAGGGCAAGGAGAAATGACTCTGGAGGATGACTACATACTCATATACGCAGGTGTGCCTAAGGGTGTTAGGGCAAAAGAGGGTGTTGGCATCATAATGACTAAAGAGCTTTTTGCCAAAGTTGAAGAATGGGAATCTATTTCGCCTCGAATAATCACTGCTAACATTCAACTATCGATATGAAAAGCAACCATAATCCAAATATACGCACCAACTGAAAATGCAGATATTTTAGATATAGAGCATTTTTGTGCTGACCTTGAGAGAGTCACCAATAAAAGCAGGAGTATGAACAAAGAAGTAATAGTTATGGGGGACTTTAATGCAAGGACTGGCAGAGATCATAGGAGTGCTCATGGTGTACTAGGACCTCATGGAGGAGAAGATACAAAAAACAGAAACGGTCAACGACTCGTTGAATTCTGCATTGACAATAACATGATCGTCGGGAATTCCTTTTTTCCCCATGAACTCGTCCATAAAATAACCTTCTCTTCTGTTGAAAGAAATGCCAATAGTGTAATAGATTATTTTGTTTATACTGGTGGAATAAGGAGGTATTTCACAGACATAAAGGTCATCAGGGGTGCAGAACTTAGCACTGATCACCTACTGCTAGTAGCCGATACCCAAATATTAAAACCTAGAAACAACAGCCCAAAATTCTTTACAAGGATCGATAAAACCAAATTCCAAATCCCTGAAAAGAAGGCAGAATATGAAAGAAAACTTGATGTTCAGCTTCGTAGTATTGACCTTGAACTGACAATAGATGAATTATGGGCTCAGGTAAAGAATAAGCTAATTGGCACGGCAACTGAAGTATGTGGCACCAAAAGAATATCAATGAAAAGGAAAAGATCCAAATGGTGGGATGAACAAGTGAAAGAAGCCATAGGAAAGAAGAAACAAGCCTGGAAAGATTTCAAGTCAGATCGCACTCAAGATAAATGGCAAGAATATTTGATTAGAAGGAATGAAGCCAAGGGCATAGTGTGAGAGGCAAAAGGGAAAGCTGGATAAAGAATATAGGAGAATACAAGACTTTTTTGGATAAAAGTAAAAGGGCTAAAGGGAAACAGGGGCAAGCCCATAAGAAATATTAGGGATGACAATGGATACCTGCTGACTGACCAGAAGAAAATATTGGACAGATGGAAACGCCATTATCAACACATATTTTCCAATAATAGACACCCCGTAAAATTGATACGGTCTGTAAGTAATAATGAATATGATGGGGTTATATGGGAACAGGAAGTTGAGTATGCCCTGCAGAGGCTAAAGATTGGTAAGGCTGCAGGAAGAGACAATGTAAGCTCAGAATTCTTCAAATTTGGAGGCATAGGATTTATAAAAGTATTACAAGAACTATTTCAGAAGTTATGGGACGAGAAGAGGATTCCATCTGATTGGGAATACAATATAATAGTCCCTATTCATAAAAAGTCCGACTCGCAGGAACTGCGTCATCTTAGCGCGGTTACAAACATCTCGAAGAAATGGAATAGATTAGCATCACAAATCACAGGAAACTGACAGTAGCCAACATACACAGAAGCGGATAATTCTTAATCTATATAAGTCAATACAATTATGTACTGAAAACGTACTTACTTTTTGACTACTGCTGAGAAGGCTCTATTCTAAACAACCAAAAATTTTAAGTATCTTGTTTTACTAGCAAATTCTTCGTTTTACTGTAATAATCAACTGTAAATATCAGCTTCATGGCGAATAAAATTCCATTCTGTCGTGGGTTAAATCTTTTTATAAAATAAGAAATAACGATAACTTCAGGAGGCTATGAGGAAGATTATGTAGATAGGAGAATTCAAAACAAAGTACGCATACGTCACCATGATTAGCCACAGCCATCTTGATTACCACAGCCACTCCCAACTTATTACCAATACCTTTCACCCATTCTTAGCTTATTTTACTACAATACTAATTTTACTGATACATGCAATTTTAAACAAGAAACAACCAATTAAAAAGTGAGATAAACAAAGAGAAAAACCCTTTCAAAACAACAAAACAAACACTTTTTAAGTTTTAAGCGCTTATATCTCTGATTGACGTTGCCCCATCGAATATTGCTTCTGAACCTTTTTTCTAGAGAATTTAGTAAGAATTCGAATGCCCACCTTCCACTTACTACGATTTCCCAACCGTTATCGAGATATTTATGAAAAATGTATGAAGATCCGAAAACGTTTCATGTCTATTAATAAAATATTTTTTTTCGCATACTTCCTTAACTCCAAATACAACCAAAATTTAAAAATCTTAGTTGGGATTAATTTCCAATATGTAAACATATTTCAATTGAATCCCGCGATTCTAAGTACCCACAAAAAAATAAAGACTTACAAAAACATTGATTCCACTTTTCTCAAAAACGGTTACAGATATCGCCTTAAAAATGGTTTCATTCGTTTTCCTATGTTAAGAAACTGATAAAACAAGTACCAAGCATATAAACTCAAAAACGTAAGCGTTACGATTTTTTTGCGCGAATTTCGCCCCAAACACTATCTTCCCGTGGGCGAATTCTGCTGGTTAACGAACTTGACCTTTCAAATTAGAACGCAGATTTTTGTACCAAATTTCATAAAAATCGGGCCATTTTTGAGCTTGCTACAGCGTTAACAGACAAGCATATATAAATATATATATATATATATATATATATATATATATATATATATAATGAATGAATAGTTTATAAAAAGATATAAACTAGGAAAATGCATAAACACGAGAAAAAAACAGCAATATAATTTACAAAGGTAATCAGGTCTTCCTGGTGGTGAAATTTTAAGAAGCGTCTTCCTGGGAGGATAGGAGAAAAGCAAAGATATATATATATATATATATATATATATATATATATATATATATATATATATATCTTTATACAAATTTGAGCCACCTATTTTAGTGATCTGTAGGGCCTGAAACGTGAAAGTTTCTAGTCGGCACTTCCGGATTGCGTCGTGAGGTCAACCTCATAAGCGGGTTCTCCCTATGGAGATAGGGAGTAACCGCGCTAAAAAGGTAGCCAAAGTATCTGTGAGAATTATCGGCCTATATGTCTCTCGCCGGTAGTTTATAACCTCTATACTACAATTCTGGAGAGAAAGTTACGGTCATTTAAAGAACCAGAATTGGAAGAAGAACAAGTCGGTTTCCGACCAGGACGTCAAACCCAGGACCACATCTTCTCTATCAGGAATATTATGGAAAAGACCTGGGACAGAACCGGAAGTTTATACCTTGCCTTTCTAGATCTCAAACCCAGTTTTAAAAACGAAATTTTCTTGTTCGCTGTAGTACATGAAGACTTGTTGTACCTACGATAAATTGCTAACCTCACTAGGTAAGTTACGCGAGTTTTCCTAGGGTTACAGTCGAATTACAGTATAGTTTTGCTGTTTCGTCTGCTCGTTGGCCACGATTAAGATGAAACGTAAAACCATTGCTATGGAAAAAAGTATGGAAGCATTGTCAAGAATTAATTTGGGGAAATCGTTTAAAAACATTGCTGCTGAGTTGAGAGTAGGAACATCGACCGTATCTGAATGGTAAAAGAACAGAAAACGTATTGAAGGCTTTTGTTTCAAGATGATTTCTAAGGAATGTTTATCGTGGTGAAAACCCCCCGCGCAGAAAAAAATAGCGTTCATTGAGAAATTGATAGTTTATTTGGAGAGACAAGCCGAAACATTGCCAAAATGAACTTCTAATGTTTAAGCGGATGCGAGATCTTGCTGCTTGTAAGCCATAAACTAAACTGAGGTAGCAGAAGCTCACTGCTTTTTTTACTATTGTTAGGAATATATTTAATTGTATTTAGATCATATATTGTTAAATGTAATTAGATCATATGTTCGATCATATGTTTTGGAGCTTATATTGTTTAAAAAAAAAATAAAAAAAAATAAATGAATGCTATCTGGCTTGTTGACTGAAAATGCTTATTTAACTTTAATTTAATTTAGCTCGAAAGTATTTAACTTAACATGGTGTCAGGTGTGGGACCCTAGACAGAAAATGTCTAGTAATATCCCACAGCCAGAACCCCTTGATTTTTCAAGCAAAGAAGATGCTGCTGAAAACTGGGAAATCTTTAAAGCTCAGTGGAAAAATTACATCACTTTATCTGAATCCTTTGGCACGAAATCGGCGAAGCTCTCTTGTGAAGAGGTAAAGCTAGCTTTATTTAGTTCCTTAATTGGTAAAAGAGGCCTGCAATTAATAAGAAAGATATGCAATCATGAGGCCACATTAGATGACATAATTGCTCGTCTTGATAGATACTTTACTGATAGGAAGAATGTCACATATGAACGCTTTATATTCAATAGTGCTGTTCAAATGCCTGATGAAACCTGCAAGGATTTCATTAACCGCCTTCACGAACAGGCCAGTAGGTGCGAGTTTGAAACATTAGCTAATTTATCAAAGCTTGAAATTTAAGAAAACCTCATTTGCGATCGTTTAGTTGCGGGACTATCTGATTTAAGAATGCCCAAAGGTCTATTAGCTAGAAAATCATTAACATTAGACCAGGCAAGGGAACTGTGTATTGCTGAGGAACAATCGGCTTGTTTAGCTTCAAAAATGCGTGATGAATCAAGCCCGTCTGATTCTGGTTTTGCAGTTAGCAATGAAAGGTGGCCCAAATGTAAATTTTGCGGGGGCCAGCACATACGTGGCGCTGGTAACTGTCCGGCTTTTGGGAAGACTTGTATGAAAAGCAAAAAAAAGAACCATTTTAGCAAAGTATGTATGCAGAAGAGAGCATCAGTCAAGCAATCTGATTTAATCGGAAAAGACATGGCAACGGATAGTCAGTCTGATGAAGACGATGACGTTTTTAAAATTGAAAATGCGGCCTATAAAAAAAGACTTTATGTGAACCTAAAAGTGCCCATGCAAACCGGCTCTAAAATGCTAAAATGCCAGGTAGACAGTGGTGCCTCCTGCAATGTTATTGGGATAAATGATTTAAAACATCTCTTAGGCAAATCTAATTTAAGGTTAGAACCAAGCTCTACTATTTTGACTTTTTATGGCGGAGATTCTCAAATATCTAGGGGTAGAATAAGCCTACATACAACTTGGAAGACCAAAAGATTCGACTGAAGTTTGAGGTTATTGATACGAGATATAACCCACTCAGCTGCAGATGCTTTAAGGCTAGGCCTCATCACACTGGACAAAGATGTGTTTCTGGTGAAAAACGCGCAAGATCCGAAATCTATACTGTCTTCATTTCCCGAAGTTGGTAAAGGACTCGGTAGTCTACAAAGGCTGTATGATATTAAATTGGATCAATCTATCACGCTAACAGTAGTGCCACCAAGAAGATATCCTGTCGCCTTGAAAGAAGAGATATGCTCGGAAATCCATCGCCTTGAAAAGCTTGGGGTTATTGAAAGGATGATTGAGCCGTCCGATTGGGTCAGTGCCATGGTAGTAGTGAAGACGCCCAATAAGCTGAGGATATGCATAGATCCCTATCACCTTAATAAAGCGATCCAGCGTCCTCATTATCAAGCACCGACGATCGAGGAGATAGCACCAACGCTCGCCAAAGCAAGGATTTTCAGTGTGCTGGATCTGAAAGATGGCTTTTGGCATGTTCAACTCACTGAAGAATCAAGCAAGAAAACCACATTTTGGACCCCTCTCGGAAGGTATCGATGGAAACGATTGCCTTTTGGAATAAAGTCTGCGCCAGAAGAATTTCAAAGAAGAATACATGAAGCTCTGGATGGCCTTGGTGGTATATGTAGCATAGCAGACGATATCCTGCTTTTTGGATCAGGAGATACAGACGAACAAGCTTTACAGGACCACAACAGGAATTTAGTTGCATTATTGAATCGAGCGAGAGATCTCAACTTGAAATTTAATTACCAAAAGTGCAGAATTGGTCTGGACCAGGTGAAATATATGGGGCATATAATATCAAAGGATGGATTTAAGCCTGATCCATCAAAAGTAGCTGCAGTCCAAGAAATGAAATCACCGGAAAACAAAGAAGAGCTTCAACGCTTTCTTGGATTTGTCACCTATCTTGGAAAATTTGTTCCTCGCTTATCAGACGAAGCTGCTCCACTCAGGACCCTCCTCAAAGAAGAAGCATCCTGGATTTGGGAGCCAGTTCATGAAAGAGCATTTAGGCGGCTTGTTAGCCTTGTTACCTCCGCTCCAGTCTTAAAATATTTTGATCCCATGAAACCAGCTAAACTCCAATGTGATGCAAGTCAGTATGGTTTAGGTGCAACGCTAATGCAAGATGGAGCTCCTGTAGTATATATTTCTAGAGTTCTCACTCCTACCGAATCGTCATATGCTCAAATCGAGAAAGAGTGTTTGGCAGTGGTTTTTGCATTTGAGCGTTTGGAGCAATATCTCTTTGGTAAAGCAGATGTAACAATCGAAACTGACCATAAGCCACTTGAAGCTATTTTTAAGAAACCACTCACCAAGGCACCAAGAAGATTGCAGCGCATGCTCCTCAGGCTACAAAAATATTCCTTTCAAGTTCACTTTAAGCCAGGAAAATCAATTGTCGTTGCTGACTTTTTATCACGTGCACCAGCACCAGCTGATATGAATCGAAATAAGAATGATGTCTTGATTTTTAAGACATCTGGAAATAATCTATTTCATGGATTTGAAACATGCAAGTCTTTTGAGTATTTGGACATCACAGATCAACGCCTTCATGATTTACGTGAAGCAACAAAAAATGATGAGGAACTAAAGATATTAGCCCAAACAATTCAGTATGGTTGGCCAGAAAAAAATACACAGCTCCCAGGTTCCGTTCGACCATTCTGGAGTTTTCGGGATGAATTAACTGTTGAAGACGGAGTGATATTGAAAGGTGACAGAATTGTTGTACCAGACTCGATGAAGAAGGATGTTTTACAGAAAGTTCATTCCTCGCATCAAGGAGTTGAGGCCTGCTTAAGAAGGGCAAAGGATGGATTTTTTTGGCTAACTATGAAAGCTGATATCAAGGATCTAGTCATGAACTGTAGGGCATGCAAGAAATTTGCCACTGCTTTAAAGAAAGAACCCCTGATACTGCAGGAAACACCACAGCGACCATGGCAGAGGGTCGGCTTTGATTTCTTGCAGGAGGGGCCAAATCACTATATGATTTTGACCGACTATTACTCATCTTTTTTTGAGGTGAAAAAGACTCGGTCATGCACGGCTGAAACCCTAACTGATTTTTGTAAAGAACAATTCGCACGACACGGCATTCCAGATGTCATTGTATCAGATCATGGAACACAGCTGTCTTCAAAGAAATTTCAAGACTTTGCAAAAGAATGGGAATTTCAGACTATCTTATCGTCGCCGTATAATCATCAATCCAATGGCAAAGCAGAGTCAGCGGTAAAATTTTTCAAAAATATGAGAAGGAAAGTAAGAGAAGATGGGGGTGACTTCTATGTAGCCTTGCTGGAGTGGAGAAATACTCCCCTTCAAGATATTGGTTACAGCCCCTCCCAGCTTCTCATGTCGAGGAGAACTAAGAGTGTTTTGCCTATCAAAGAAGACTTGTTGAAGCCGAAGGTTCCGCAGAATGTTACTGAGAAGTGGGACCGAAGAAAGAAGAATTACAAGACTACCTACAATCATGGATCCCAAGTTCTACCAGAGCTAGTTGAAGGACAGAAGGTCTGGGTAAAGCTGCATCCGCAGAACCAAGGCGATCCTTGGATTGAAGGAAAGGTAGTGAAGAAGGAAGGAATAAGAAGGTATCAAGTAGAAGTGAATGGAAGGCTTTATCTAAGGAATAGAAGATTTATTAGGGCCTAAACTTTATCTTTGGACGTTATCAATGAAGAGGGAGATGTTAGGAATATATTTAATTGTATTTAGATCATATATTGTTAAATGTAATTAGATCATATGTTCGATCATATGTTTTGGAGCTTATATTGTTTTAAAAAAAAAAATAAAAAAAATAAATGAATGCTATCTGGCTTGTTGACTGAAAATGCTTATTTAACTTTAATTTAATTTAGCTCGAAAGTATTTAACTTAACAACTATAGACTAGTTTCTTGCAATACTGAAAACAGTGCAAATACATAGGCTATTGCAGAACATACTATGCATGTGTTTTTAGCTGAAAATGTGTCGATAATAATTTCTAAACTCCATGAATAATAATTCTGGCAAGAGTCCTGGTATAACACGACTAACAATAAGCTTCGAGAAATCAAGCACTCTGTACAGGAATGGTTGCAGTAAAAGATTAAATAGAGGAGACGAAGTAGTTTTATGCCGTCTAAGGATTGGCCATTCACGACTTACACACTCATACATTATGTCAAGACAGGACAGACCTACATGTACGTAGTGCAATACAGAATTATCAATAAAGCACATACTGACAGAGTGTAGATTCAGGACAAACGTTCAATTTCCCTACAATTTGACTGAATTACTTTCCGATGGTAGCCAGTACATTAATGAACTTATTAAATATTTAATACATACACACTTATACAATAATATTTAAAAAGGATAACCATAGCCATTAAGTGTAATTGATTTTTCTTTAATGATCCAACAAAAAGATACTCTCTTTCTGGTGAGAACCGAAAATACAGAACAGTCGACAGAAAAACACAATAATTATTAGACAGAGACTTCTTAACACAAACCTAAAACGAATTTTATTCCTATAGGATTCAGGAAAAGCTATAGTTTTATCACCAAATGGAGAATAAAACTAAAATAAAAATAATTAGGTGACATATGTTTTTCCCCCCCTTTCTGTCATTCTCTGGATATCACGGAATTTCGTTAACTCAGATCGGCCCTAGTCCCAGTTGATCCGTGTATTGATCATTTCACGAATATATTTGCTTATATTTCTACTGAAATTTGAATTTTACTTTCAACGTTTATATAACCAACGGATGTATATGGCTCTCTTTACTTTCCACTATATAGAAATTTAGTTGTTTGTAGAGAGATAATTACAAATGATAAATCCTCACCTGCGCTTTTGGCGTTTATATGTCAGATCATCAGGATAAAACGCTTCGTAGGTTTGTGCAGAGTCAAGAAGTTACGATACAAACGGGTAAAAGTCAAACATTTATTGAAAACAAACATGCTCCCATCCTATGGCTAATGTTAGCGGGGCTGTATCAGAAGGTTTGTCTGTGTTTGCCGAGAGTTCGGGTGGTGTTTTAGCGGCGAAAGTTGATCAAACATTTATCCCTAAGCCGAGTTGGCTTCCCGACCTCTTTGCTTCCTGTGTTTATTTCCGTCAATTCCGCCTTTTCCCCGTCAGATTATGGTTATTAATTCGGTTTAAGCAATTCCTCAACCTCGCCCACATACACGCAAATATTACATATCGTATTCGTAAACACAGTACAAAGTCATATTTAATTAGTCTTCGGTCAACAACAATTTTCTCAAACAATTGTATAATCAAATTAGCGTTTGACAATCTTATAGTGTTATCATATAAACACAATTGACAGCGAGAAACAGAATAAATTGTCTTGTTTCAGAAATTTAAACGACACATGAACCTCAAACTTTTGTAGCATTGAAAAGATTTTGTACCATGTACTCCGGTGGGCAAAATCTATTTTCTCCCTATAACTTGAAAATAAGAAGTATGCGATGATAAATGAAAATTAAATTTAATTTAAAATATTCAATTCGTATATTCGCCCATTATAGTGTTTCATGATAAAGTTGGCTGTCCCATGTAATTTCCAAAATACTTATTATAAGCCTAAAAGTAAGAAATGCATAATATTGTAGCAATTTTCAAATAATTCAATCCAAGACCAAGGAGAATGAGGAGACAAGGATAATGAGAACTTAAAATATTCCTTATAACTGTACGCATAAAATTATAATTATCCAGATTAAAATTTATTGCATATTCGCTGGACAAATAATCTGCAAATAAATTAACCTTATCACTGTCAATAATCATATTGTATGTTATGTAAGGAATTCGTATTTCACCATCCTGAGTTTTACAATTAGGCAAAATGTCCAACAAAATTTGATTCTATAAACTATTTCTGCGTAAATATATTTATTTAAATTTTAACGTCCATCATCATTAACTTAGAACTTTAGGACGGGTTATCTATAGGACACCACCCTTTTTTAGCCAGGATAGAGCGGGTGCCTTTTCTTTTTTCTATATGTAAGCCACCACCTCTAGTGGGAATCGAACCCAGGACCCTTGGCACAGAGTTTGAAGCGCTCAAGCCTTAACACTCACGGCCACTGGGCCTCCTCAAATTTCATTCTTGAAAATTAGGAGTGACATTTTGTTTAAATCCATAAATCCAGACTTTGTTGTTAAATAATAACTTTTTTTTTTTTTTTCTTTTTTTTTTTTTTTAATTTTGACTATTTGGAAAAATATGTGCAAAGATTGGACACTGAAATTTGAGGTATTTTTTAGAACAGGTGACAAATAAAAAAAAATATATTATATATTTTATTTTTATATTTTATTTTTTATTTGATTGGAAACATATGTTACGAACTGAATACCCGTGCTTCGTCACGGCAGATAAGTAGTTATTTCATTGCGTTAAATAATGTATATTAAAAATTAAACCTACTCTTTAATTTTGTGTAGTTTATTATTTCATACTATTTGTTATTCATCAATTGATAAGTAATCAAAGTATAATGTTTCATAGCACTGGGGCGCTCCAGACCAGTATCAACAAAGAGATAACCTAGAGATACCCCGTTATTTATAGGTTACCAGCAATAGAAGTTTAAGCCGTACCGGTAGAAATTCGTTGTCAATAATAAATGGACGCTAAAATTTCAAAATTTATGTTTCCAAAATGTCATTTGGAAACACACATTATATTTGCAAGCATTATCAAGAAGTAGGTGCTAATGACCCTGGCAGTCGGAGCACCTATAAATAATAAACAATAACAAAAAAAAATAAAATTATCAAGAAGTGTTCTGATTGGGGATGCTGATGGGCGAAGAGGCTGTACAAGGGCTCGGGATATTATTACCTCGGATGGACCATCACAAGGTAAAGCACATTTTTTTCCCTCATAGAGTTTACATGAGGGAAAAAAATTACAGTCCATTACTAGATATATCATAATTGAAATTAACCGCGATTCAAAATACTATGAAATAGATACAGAACAATAACAGCTGCTCTGTTATCATCCTAGGACGCATTCTGCCTAGGCGAGCATGCTCTCTTTAAATCTAAAACCTCAAACCCCTCTAAAAATACTTAAAAATTTGAGTATCGAAAAATCCTTTCTTAGCGAGTGTTTACATGCTAAAGGGAGTGTCCAAGCAAAATTTCACCATTTTCTGTCAAGTGGTTTGGGCTGGACGATGATAGGTCATTAAGTCAGTGAGTGAGTGAGCAAGTGGTATTTGACATATATATATATATATATATATATATATATATATATATATATATATATATATATATATGATTGATTTGTGAGACGGCTTCTCTCTCCAGCGGTGTTCTCCCTCTCCTTTGCGCAATATTTCGTCGGGTTCATCTCCGACTTCTTCGGGCTGCTATCTGTCGTCCTCGGTGGTTGTCAAGGGAATGATTTTTTCCCATGACAACCACCGAGGACGACAGATAGCAGCCCGAAGAAGTCGGAGATGAACCCGACGAAATATTGCGCAAAGGAGAGGAAGAACACCGCTGGAGAGAGAAGCCGTCTCACAAATCAATCATATCAACCCCAGCGAAGAAACTTAAAACAATATATATATATATATATATATATATATATATATATATATATATATATATATATAGTAGATTAAATTTATTAAAAGATTCATATTTATCAATATTTACAGCAAATAAATTCCTAAGATACGTTAACTTTCTGGAGAATAGTATTCCATGATGTCTCAAATAATTTTTATGAAAAGACCCTCCCCTCTGTTGCGTTGCCTCTACAGGAATTCACACAAATAAGAATGATAAATGTATATTATTATAATAACACATTTTCCTTTAGATCGTCAAGGTACCTAACAATAGTAACAGTTACTGGAAAATCACTGGCGGGGCTGTTCTAAAAAAGATCCAAAATTTGTTGGTGTATTTATATATAGATTCTTTTCAATTTCAAATATGTGTAAAACTGTATACTTTACTTTCCAGAACCGGTATTCTGTTGATTTCTGTATCAATTTCAATATTTCCGTAATTAGCCGTGGGTATTCGAATGAAACCACTCTCTTCAACCGTTTTCACTAAATATGGAGAAAACTAGAATTATTATTTCAGTTATTCCGAAAAGATGGCTTGTGTTCATATTTTCTTCTTGGAAGTTTGACAATCATCAAAACTGCGATATTAGTTGCGGGTAAGCTGACAGAAGATAGATAGACATACATTATTTGTAAGATAAATTGAGTTTATTATGTGTGACACGAATTACGTTGTGGAGCATGGTTCATTCTATGAGATGTACAGAAAGAAGCTTTATTACTATATCCATACTTATTTCCATTTATAAAATTTTCAAGACTTATATATTTTCATTTCTATGTTTCTTCTAAGATTTGTAAGATAATTTCATTTTTTTCCGTCAGTCCTCAACGCCCCTTACTACGTTTCATCCAGACACTGAAATACCATTTGTCCATGATTTAGCCAAATCCCGATTGCTGACCCTTCTCTAAACTCCCAGCCCCAATCCTCTTGCCAGATCCCTCTCTTCCAATGTCATTCCTGACAAACCTACTCGCCACCTCCACCGCCATTGGCCACGAGACAACTTATTACAGATTAACTTTTCTGGTCCTTGAAATATTGTAAAATGTGTATTTAGTTTAACCAAGTGATCAAGTTTGCATTAAAATAAGAAAAGTCTAGAATGGTCATTGGGAGTAGCAGTAATGTCTGCCTCCACATCTCATTCAGAAAGTTGTAGCTATGGGTTTACCACATTTACTTATTGTATATCTTTTTACAGATTATAAATAACATAAAATAAAATGGTTTAATGATATGTAAGGGACTGATTAGCAAGGACGGGATTTAAAGGAACAGATAATGCTGTTCCCACTTCTCCAGAAATGGACAGCCAACCTTTTCTCTCATCTTTATTCACTTAACAGAGACCAAGCGGAAACGGGGCCTTACAGATAAAAAATGTGTTGTCCCCCCCCCCCCGATTCTTAATTTGTGTCAGACTGTAATTACACTCCCCGACAAAAGTATAGGCCACCCTATATTATGTTAGTTTTTGTCATTATTTAATGTTATATTTAAGCCAAAGCAAATACATACTGTTCTAATCTCACTGGCTTTTGGAAGCATGTCTGTAATGAGTCCTGATCCTTTTTGCCTAAGGATTAGCTGAAATGTCAATACTTAGGCGCGACAAAAGTATAGGCCACCCACTTAGTTCTTTTTTTTTTTTTTTTTTTTTTTTTTTTTTTTTTTTTTTTTTTTTTTTTTACGGCGCATCTACAACTTGGCCATTAGCGCCGGCTTAGTTCTTATCTAAATCTTGCTCTCGGAACACTTTTATTGAACAATACATTCATTAATTCACACAGCCGGTCTAATCAATTCAAGTCTAAGTAATAACTAGAGGAAAAGAGTTGTCTGAGAGTGAAAAAGACGTGATTAAAACATTGCACGATACAAATTGGATAATATCGAAAATCGCTCGAATTTTCAATAAGTAGGCATTTTGTAAGAAATTTCCTTAGGCTGAGTAATGATTATGGAGAAAAGAAAAAGCATTGTTGTAAAAATATGACCTCTTTTGTTGTCTTTGTATTGACATTAGTGACATAGGAGATGTTTTCTTCTTATTCTTTATTGTAATTTTATTTCATGTAGATGCCTAAAAACTCCTGCCAGCTACTTGAAGATACCAATAATGTTCACCAATGAGGTTTCCAAGAATAGAGTATTCAGCTACACTCCTGGTTGTAGATTACAAACCAGCATCTAAAGAGCAAAGGATGCCCCCGCTGTACATCTATAATTCCGAAAGCTGCTTAAACTCTAGGCCCAACATGGAATAATCGTCAGCTATAGAGCTCCTGTATCTAACTCTCTGTAATTAATTACAAACCAGCATCTAAAGAGCAAAGGATGCCCCCGCTGTACATCTATAATTCCGAAAGCTGCTTAAACTCTAGGCCCAACATGGAATAATCGTCAGTTATAGAGCTCCTGTATCTAACTCTCTGTAATTAATTACAAACCAGCATCTAAAGAGCAAAGGATGCCCCCGCTGTACATCTATAATTCCGAAAGCTGCTTAAACTCTAGGCCCAACATGGAATAATCGTCAGCTATAGAGCCTATAATGTATCTAACTCTCTGAATCACAGTGATCACTGGATAATGATTCTTCGGCCATCGATATCGTCCTGGTTACTCCTAATAGTTCTACAGGATAAAATGTTCAATCTTTCACCTCCATGTATATTTCAACAGCCGACGTTTTAGAACAAATCTAATAATTTTGAAGGTAGCAAAAAAACTGAAAACAGTCACAAAAAAAACGCTTAGTCCAAATTAATATACAGAATCTGTTTAAGTTCGGATAAGACGAATTACTATTATTATTGTTATTTATTGATTTATACGCACCGCGCCATAGGCGAATTGCATTTTTTCCGGCATTTTCCAAAAGAGGGCAATATAAAACTGGTTTAATCCATTATTTTTTTTTTTTTTTTTTTTTTTTAGAAGAGTGGATATACAGAAATACATGTTTTTAACCAAAACTTTGTGAGTGGATAGTCCTAAATAAGAGTTTCCACTCACAAAGTTTTAGTTAAAAAACGTTTAAAATGAATTACTAAACAAGAAATATTATAGATGGTGGTGGTACATATACTTACATATATATATATATATATATATATATACTACTAGGTAGTAGGTGTCTACTAGGTGGGATCGATAAAGATTCGAAGAAATGTTTCAAAAATTCCGTCATAAGTGCAACCTCAATAGCTACTTTCTTTCGGAGGAAAGTGCTAAAACATAATAGATTGGAGTAATTAATCTAAAGATAATATAAAAGTTTTGTAACAATAAGATAAGCCATAGTTTGTACCTGTTATAGCTTACCTTTCAAGATCTATGGGCCGTGAAAGAGTAGTTTTCGCTTAATATAATTGATTCTTATTCAATTCTAGTGGTTATGAAATGTTGATATGTTTGTTTTTGTAATGAAATTAGGTTATTTAATAGATAAAAAATAATATTAAAATAGAGCACGAAGATAACATTTTTTCGTTGATTCCGCTTTTAGATATTTCACTCCATATAAGCGAACAGTACATACAAGAAGGGGAGTTGTAAACTGTTACACAACAAGTAGACGGGGGTATGGGAGATATATTGCCTCGATGCCGACTGTATTCGCTGCGGGGGGGGGGGGGGGCGAAGGAATGGAAATTCTACCCCCTCCCTTCCCTCCTCACCCGAAACCCTCGCAATTTAGGGGATTAACCCCCACTTCCTCCCCCAATCTCTTATCTCTGTCACTCAAAATATATTCAGATAAACATTGGTAAAAACGAAGAGGCGACTCTGAGTAATGGTTCAGAAATGTAGATTAGGTGTGGAGTTTTTCCCGCCTCGGCTGCTCATTTCTACTGGTTGTTTTTTTTTTTTCAGGCCACAAATCAAGCAGATTTGGCTGACGCTTTGGTCCGATTTGATCGAAGGCTAGGAATTGGTGTTGACAATAAACATCAACCTGCATTAGGCCTTAAGTGGATTATCTGATTCAACCAGAAAATCCTTCACTGAATGTAGAATGTGTCCAATGTGAACACATAGCGGTTCAATAAAAACATTCCTACCCACTTTTAGGTTTATTAAGAGTTATGAAAAATTTAAACAAAAAACTATCAAAATATTGCTCTTTCTTTAAAAAATTAAATTTGTTTCTTAAAAATGGTTTAAAGTCAAGATTCTATATACTTATATCTTGATGTGTTTTACACAGTACGCGAATGAATTTAATATGAATATAAAAAAAAAAAAAAATGTCTTCTACTTCTTCATAGTACATAAAACATTACTGAAAGTAGCCGGGTATGCATAGGTTGTCGGCCCCCACAGTTTTTCGCATGATATTCCAAGTAATCCAAGTAATCTCCCAAAATTCCCTAAACCCAATTTTTCCCCAACTCCCCCCACCAACTCTGTTTTATTTATCATTTAATGCAAAATAATTTCATGTTCTGTTAGAAGGTTCTAAAGTAGTAACAAGAAATTCATTCTCATTTACATTCACCCACAATTTAAATTCCTCTAAATGACATGAATTGAACACAAAATGTAATCTACTTCTTTTACCACTTTCCTCCGAAGGAAAGTAGCTATTGAGGTTTCACTCATGACGGAATTTTTGAAAAATTTCTTCAAATCTTTATCGATCCTACCTAGTAGACACCGAAAATGACCCCTGTTAAAATTTATATATGCATATATATATATATATATATATATATATATATATATATATATATATATATATATGTCTGTTAACACGATAGCGGCCAGAGTTTTTGTTTTTTCGTCACGAAACTTGGTATATAGCATTCAATTAGCAAACGATTGAACGAGTTCGTTAACCACCAAAGTCGGTCCACCGGAAGGGGGGGTTTACCCCGAACCCAAAACACTAATTTGACTATGTCAGCCGTAATATTTATTATATTTCAACGAAACTTGGTATTCGTAGTGGTAATATAAAGAGAAAAGTGAGATATAAAAATGAACTAAATCGGTTAATTAGAAGGGGGGGGGGGTTTACTCCGTACCCACAATACCAATTCGCCACTACCAGCCGTGATTTTTGGTATATTTCGACGAAACTCGGTATTCGTAGTGGTAATCCACAGGTAAATATGTGTTGTAAAAATAAACTATATTGGTTCATTAGGAAGGGGTGTTTACTCCGGACCCACAATACCAATTCGCCACTACCAGCCGTGATTTTTGTTATATTTTGACGAAACTCGGTTTTCGTAGTGGTAATCTACAGGTAAATATGTGTTGTAAAAATAAACTAAATCGGTTCATTTGAACGGGGGCATGGTCCATTTCTTTACATCTACCCGTAGAGGACTCCACGTCTTCATCTAATGCCGTATATTCATCCATAACCGTATTATAATCAGGTTTAACGATGCTACTATCTCTATCAAGTTCAACGTTGACAGTATGTTCAAGAATCTCTCCTTTATCTTCTTCTTATTTCTCCACACCTGAATAAATAAACTTATTCACCCAATCTCAAACAGCAATCATCACTTTCTGTTGTGGCTCGATCTTTTTTAATTTTTTCCCCCCTAATTTTGACGCCACTCATATGATGTTTATACTGATGTAGAGAGCACATTTCTTGTTCTAGCGGACACTTTTCCAGTTGTCAGTCTACTTAAATTGCCGCTTGAATGGATTTGGCATATGTTAAAATTTTGAGTAAAAAAGATAATAGTTATTGTCATCAGCTCTGGCTAGAGATAACAATTTAGAGTTTCCAGCAGCATAATGAGCTGTGTCCATCCTTTTGCTGTCTGGAGGATGAAAATATAATATTGAATCACAGCTTCTGTCAGCCATAAAGCTCCTCTCGACTCCTCGTGAGACCTCTATGCCAAGCTACTGCCGCCATCATCAGATTCGTTGACCTCTGGGATGGCAAACAAAAAATCAAGTGATTACAAACAAAATCACATTAAAATATACGAATAAAAATTTATTCACATTATAATTTGTGAATAAAAATTTATTCACAATAAAATTCGCAAATAAATTATGAATTTATTCGTATTAAGATGATATTACGAAGATGTTATTGAAGGTGATTTGAAATTTTTATTCACAAATTATAATGTGAATAAATTTTTATTCGTATATTTTAATGTGATTTTTTTTGTAATCACTTGATTTTTTTGTAAATATTCACATTTTTTGTGATTATTTACAATTTTTTCTGTGAATTTATTTCTATTCGCAGAAAAATTTGCGAATAAAATTTTATTTGTATTTTTATATTTAATATATGTGAATATAAATAAATTCGTATTCACACTTATGAATACGAATTTATTTATATTCGTATTCACAAATACAAGAAGTACGAATAAATTCGTATTTTTATTTATAAATAAAATTATGCCCATCTCTGTATATACATATATACAAATTTGAGCCTGATTTGGGGGTTCTGAAACGCAAAATTTTCTAGTCGGCACTTCCGGATTGTTTCATGAGATCAACCTTATAAGCGGGGTTCCTCCCTATGAAGGGAGGGAGGAACCGCGCTAAAAAATGAAAACTTGTTTCGTTTTTTGTTTTCCGCTTTTCTTGAAACGAAGTAAAATCTAGCAAATCTCTAAATTTTTGTCTTAGTTTTACGGTCCCCTATATGCTCCTAAAGATTTGCCATTTAAACTAATGTATAGAGTATGTATAAAATATAGTAATATTTTATACGATTTTACCGCTTTGAAGGGATTATTAATTTTACCATTATTTCGTTTCCTTCCTTTTGAAATTACATTTCTCCTCTTAATAATTTCCATTGACTTGATAATTAAAGTAATGGTCTTTCGTCGCTGAGAAAAGAATGATCGAGACACAAAGAGAAAGATAACAACTAGGTTGGGGATTCTGAATAAAAGAAAACTCTTCAGCTTCCTTTTCAAAATTTTAATTACACTTTATGAACAAAAATGAAATTTTACTTTAACTAGCCCACTCATTTTACATTATCCGCTGTCTGTTAATATTTTTCTTTTAACGCTCTGGCAGTTATGATTTCTAGGTTAAAGTTTAAAAAAAAAATATATTATAAAAAGATGAATTTTTTTTATTAATTCTAGAAAGAAATAAAAATATTTTTGGGAAGGTAGAGGGTTCTGTCGTAGTACAAGAAAATAAGCAAATTCGGTTCTTAAGATGACGGTGTTTACTCAAGAACAGAATTCAATAAAAAAAAAAAAAAAAATAATAATAATAATCCACTATTCATTATAAATAGGTACAGGTTATTTTACACAAATTCTGCAGGAACACAAAATACACTACAGAATACACGCTGAGAAATGTGCTTAATATTTAAGCCACCGACGTTTATATACGTAACTAGTCGAATACCCGTGCTTCGTCGTTTTTGTTTGTTTTTTTTTTACACGGCGCTTCGACAACTAGGCCATTAGCGCCGACAACCAGGGCCCAGCGAGGAATTATCCCAACGAGCCATGAGATGAGAAAATTCCTGCCGCCGGTGGGGATCGAACCCACAATCTCCTGCTTCTGAAACCACGGGAGACTCCAACGCAAGGTACTATACAATTTTGTGGAGTTTATTATAGCACGGTTCCCATCATAATATATGTTATTCATCAATTGATAAGTAGGTAATGAAATTATAATGTTTCTTGACACTTGGGCGTTCCGGACCAGTGTCAACAAACAGATAACCCATTATCTATAGGTTACCAGTAACAGGAGTTTAACCAGCTCAGGTTAAAATTTGTTGGCAACAATAAATGGACGTAAAATTTAAAAATTTGTTTCCAAGATGTCATTTTGAAACACCCATTATATTTGCAATCATTATAAGAAGTGTTTAAATGGGGATGCTGATGGGCGAAGAAGCTGTGCAAGGGTTCGGGATATTATTACCTCAGATGGACCATTACCAGGTAAAGCGTAAACTCTATGAGGGACAAAATCACAGTTTATTTCTAGTAGTACAATGTCTGCCATCATAGATGAAATGATCCGCAAATAAAAAAAATATTATAAAATAGATACAGTACGATAATAGCTGACCAGTTATCGTCCTAGCAACGCATGCTGCGTAGGCGTGAACGCTCTCTTTAATACCAACTAAAAATTGAAATCCCTCTAAGAATACTTAAACATTTGAATATCAAGAAATGCTTTTTTAGCGAGTGTTTGCAGTCAATTGGTTTGAGCTGGGCGATGATAGGTCAGTGAGTGAGTCAGTAGTATTTGACAAATATATAGTAGACTAGCTGTTACCCAGTGTGCCATGCTACACCTTTATATTATATAGTTGTAAGGAGCAAACATTCAGCTGGTAGATGTTTTTCACCTTGCCTATGACACTTCCCTTATCAAGACCTACCTGTGTGCCAAGTTTGGTCAACATCGGTCAAACGGTGTGGATTTGTATAAGGAAAAAAAAGTCCGACTCGCAGGAACTGCAGCATCTTAGCGCGGTTCCGTTCATGTCCCTAGTGCCATTTGATAAGCTTAGAAAAGAAATAAACTTATTTTTTTTATATATCTCGTGAAAATTGTCAAAATCCTCTCGAACATCTCGAATAAAAGTGATATTAAGGCGTCAGGGACACCGACAGTAGCTAACTTTTACACAGAAGCGGAAATTACAGAATCTGGCTCTCATTCTAAAGCAAAGGTCTATAAATCAATACAAAATATGCCTAATAAAGCCTTTCTAGTGGATACAGAAGCATGGGCGTATATGAGGGGGGGGGCTGAGGGGTCTGCAGCCCCTCCCGAAATTTTGAATTGATGATAAAAACTTCTCGTAAAACCCTTAAAAATAAATTAAATAAGATCACTTTCTTCATAAAACATATTTTATTTTACGTGTAATAGCGTTTTAGTTGCCTAAAACTATTCCAAGCTCTAAATATTTAGTATTCCATACCCTGGAAATGGTCTCAGCCCCCCCCGAAATTGTTTTTATATACGCCCATGTACAGAAGGATCAAGAAGAAGTACACAAGATTGAGAAGAATACCCTGCCTAATATAGCCTATATAGAATAATATGCCGAATAAAACCTATCTAGTAAATACACAAGGACAAATAAAAGTCTTGACGAATAACAAGTCAAGAATAAAAACTTTATTTAACAAAATAAAACAAAGTTTAGTTGCCCAACTAAAATAGAATGATATACCTAATTAAGTCTATGGAGTAGACACAAATGGACCAAAAACAAGTCTTGTGGAATATTGTTTTTTTTCTAATTAAATACTTTTTATCAATATTTAGTATATAACCTTTGATGAAAACTATTCATTGCTAATTGATGAATCGGTTTACAACTAAGTAGTCTTTATGAATATTTAGTATATAACCTATGTTTGGATCTGTGTTTTTGGGGTGCTCTCCGCCTAGGCTTTGTATTTGTGTCGGCAGATACCTGGGGTATATTTACAGCTCTTGAGGATTAACTCTTAGCAGGTAAATTTCCTGCGGACCTTCTCCTTCTACGGGCATTGAACCGCCATATCCGCTCATAGTATCTAACCGTTGTGAAGTTTATTTTTTGGATTTAGGACTTAATATACATATGTAGACTAAATCATAGCAAGAAGTTATCCTCCGTCGTCGGTTCTTAACTATGTAGACTCGCTAATGTTATCCAATCTTAGATACATCGTATTTAAAATCCACAGCAAAAACACGACGTTTCATCAGAATCCCCTGCTGAATAAAACTTATATAGAATAATATGCAAAATAAAGCCTATCTAGTGGATAAAATTAGAGGAAAAAAGCCGTTCGTGGTGGTAGAAAATCTTAAAAGTATTTCGCTCAGAAATCTCCGAAATATTGTCACTAATTTTACGTATCCTGTTTTATAGCCAAATAGATTTATATTCTATAACAATAAGAAAAACCTACTAACAATAAAAAACTATGGGTAACAGATGAAAATAGGGAATACCAAGAATAATTCTAAAGAACGAAATCAACACCAGTACGGCATCTTCGAATTCTAACAAACAAAATATTGATTCTAATTATACGTATCCTGTTTTATTGACAAATACATTTGACTACTATAAGCAATTAAAAAAGCAATAAAAAACCAAGGGAAAGAGACAAAAATTACAAAAAGAACGACAAAAACCCGTTCATAAGAACAAAACAGACGTATTTGAAGTTTTAAGCATTTATTTCTCCGATTGACATAACCTAATCAAAAATAGTTTTAGAATCATTTTTGTAGAGAATTTAGTAAGCTTTCAAATAGTTTCAATCCACTTACCACGATTTCCCAACCGTGTTCGATATATTAATGAAAGTATACGAAGTTTCCAAAACTTTTCATATCTGTTCATAAAATATTTTATTCTAACCCTTCCTTAACTCCAAACGTAACATAACTTTCAACATATTAGTTTTAATGAAACTAGAACATGCAGATAATGTTTCAACTGAATCCCGTTATTCTAAGTACCCAAACCAAAAACGGTATTCAAAAACTATTTTTCCAATTTTCTCGACAACGGTTAAAGCTATCGCCTTGAAAATGGTTTCATTCGTTTTTCTAGCCCAAGAAGCCTATAAAACGAGTACTTACAAGCTTATGAACTCAAAAATGTAAGCGTTACGATTTTTTCTGCGCGAATTTCGCCCCAAACGCCATCTTACAGTGGGCGGATTTTGCTGGTTAACGAACTTGACCTTTCAAATTGGACGACAGATTTTTGTACCAAATTTCATCAAAATCGGACCATTCGTCTTCTATTTAGAGAGCGAACAGACAAATATATATATATATATATATATATATATATATATATATATAAATAAATATATATATACATATATATATATATATATATATATATATATATACAAATTTGAACCACCGTTATTTTCGGTTTCTAGGGGTTCTGAAACGCAAAATTTTCTAGTCGGCACTTCCGGATTGTTTCATTGTATCAACCTTATAAGCGGGGTTCCTCCCTATGGGGGAGGGAGGAACCGCGCTAAAACAGATAGACAAAATGCCGACAGATGATTTTGACCTAGCCTATGACACTCCCCGTATCAACCCCTACCTGTGTGCCAAGTTTGGTCAAAATCGCTAAAAAACTGAGGATTTATATGAGGAACAAATTGAATGGCTTTTTTCTTTTTTTGTTCCACAATATAGTATCCTTATACTGTGGGAGTTCATTTAGGTTCTGCAGGTTCCATCTTCCAATACTGCCTGCATTACAATCAAAGTAATATACTTTTTTTTTTTACAATTTTTTTAAGTATAATAATAATATTAAAATAGAGAGATAGGATAGCGTAATGATAACAACTATAATAATAATACAAATAAAAATAGTAACAATAATATTGAGAAAGACACATATTATAATATCAAAATTATAAATTAATAGAAAGAAATACAAAAAAAAGAATGAATATAAATGAATCAAATAAAATAAAATAACTGATTAATGAAAAGAAAATGTCCGTTCTTGCAATAGCTTATTCTTGCGTAGGTAAACACAAATATTTTACTAAAACTAAAAAGTTTTGGAAATTAGATAATCAAACCAAACTAAAAAAAAAAAAAGGATAATGGCTTCTAGGAGCTCAGTGTTGCTCTACATTTTCATCAGAAAATAATAAAATTGATCTTATATGATATTACTTGTCCAAATCTTGAGAATATACGGCTATAATTTAGATAAACATACAAAGGTTAAAACTGAAAAGTTTTGTTCGCAAAAGAAAAACTTTTCGCAAAAAAAAAAAGAAAGTTTTTTTAGCTTGCTAATCTCCACCTAGGCAACACTGGAAAGAAAATTACTATTTCTGAACAATTCACTCTTCTTTAATTGACAGTTTGGAACTCGTTACTTCCGAACTGAGAAGCCTAAAAGATTTTATATATATATATATATATATATATATATATATATATATATATATACGATTATATAATGATGTAAAGTCATCAATGAGTTCGAGTTATTCTAATTATCAAGAACATCAACAAATAAATTTGAGACATTATTCAAAATGGCTGTCAGAATATGAATGGTTCAGTGTAGCCAATTTTTCTTGAACAAAACTTTTGACCTTTTGACCAAATTTCGAAATTTGACTATTTTGACCTAGCCTAGGAGATTTCCCGCATCAAGAAGTACATGTGTGCCAAGTTTGGTCCAAATTGGTCAAACGGTGTGGATTTGTATAAGGAACAAACAGACAAACAAACTTACAGGTGATTTTTATATATATAGATTATGTACCATTAAGACTTTTTTTTACATTTATATATGGAGTAGGCCCGACTTCTTGGATCGAAATCGTACATTCTGTCAACACGTTTTCTCAATATTTCGGCATATCGTCGATGCAAAAGCGAAGTATCGAATGTGAAAATCACCACATTCAAGAGTGAAAATACTTTTATTTATTATCTTGCTTTTGGGCAGTCAAATAGTCGGTAGATTCGACCTTATGACAGTGATTTAATTCCCCTTTCATTATGAGAACTTAGATTCGAGAGTTTGCCGTCCATCTGTCCAACAGCAATCAGCAAATATTTAAAATGAAAAATGCGTTTTTTCACATTCGATACTTTGCATTTGTATGGACGATATCTACGTAGTTCCGCAGTAATAAAAAATAACGGCCGGTTCAAATATTTGTTTTTATTTTATTATATTTTTTAATTGATTTCGTTATTGGTTATTACTTTATATTACTATGACCGCTTAAATTACGTTGAAAAGGACCTACAAAAACTCCCTTCTTCACCTACCAATGGGAGAGTCGAAAAGAGATCGGTCAGCAATAGATTTTAAAGCGCTTTAAGAACGAGAAACAGATTACTAACACTTCACTTGATGACCGCAGATCTCTGGGCCACAGTCTTCTGAGACGCCTTGGTGGATGGGTTACGCTCCATAGAGGGAGGACTTCAGGATTTTGATGAGTGGTAAGTTCGGCGTAGATTGTGGATAATATAACATTTTTAACGAGTAGGGTGTTGAGGTCTTCATAGAGGTTGACATTGGAAAAATAGAAGAGGCATTAAATATGGTTCTTGGACTTTGGATTGGAATGTTTGGATACCAATTTGGAATGGAATTGGAATGGTTCAATTTTTTTTGCAGCTCTCCAGAGTTCTGATCCGAACGTCAAAATGGGTAGCAGCAATGATTTGTAAAATATTAGTTTGTTTTCAGTAGGTACCTAAATGTGATTCGCGTTTCATTAGTCTGAAAAGATGTCTAAATCGTCTTCTACGTTATATGTGATGTTTCCAGGTAAGTCGAGAGTCCAAGTGTACTCCGAGGTAGCAAACTGTATCAGAAGAGAGTAATGGGACGTTGTTGTAGTGTACTGCTGTGACGGAGGGTGGAGGTGATGTGATGACATATTTCATCATTCAATTTGATTCTCCATATTTTCTACAACTCTTGCATTGCTGTCAAGTGGGACTGTAGAATCTCCGTCGAGATAATAGGATTATTTGGCTAGGATGAAAGAATTTCTGTTTTGTCTGCAAAGTTTACGGATCTTTTTGCGAAGGCCACATCCAGTTACTTGTGAAGTATCTGTAGTGATTATAGCAGTGATTCAGCGCAGGAGAATAACACAGCATGTGTGTTGGTTGTTGCAGGTAGTAAAGTAACTTTCAACACTCTAGTCGATGAAACTCGCTAAAATTAATATAATTCGATTAATTTTAGCGAGTTGGATTGACTAGAGTTTTGATATATTCTTGAGCAAGCGTAGTGAGCGGAGACGCATAGGAAGTAAGCCCATAGTGCAAAATAAATATAAATTTGTTATAGAAGATGCAGACAAAACAAGCCTATAAGTATTACTTACAAATGAAGATTATCTAAGGGTTAGTTAGAAGCCATATTATATCAATATAGTAGTAAAAAAAAAGTTACTTTTAGTATTGACTGCAGTGATTTTAAATACTTTTCATTACTATATTAACTTTTTATTACTATATTTATATAATATAGTGTCTAACCTAAGATACCCTGTAAAAAAGTAAAAGATAACCTGCAAAGAACCAGTAAGCTAATCCCTAAGTAGCAAAATCACTGTTTAAAATCATGACAATTACTTCATAGTAACTGGATGTGGTCTGAAGTAAACGCCGATTCCGTCATGGAACGATTTACTCAATGTGCTTAGTTACGCAGCTCCGTATTCATTAAATTCTGGTTTTAGAAATTCCTTAAGGTTTGTAAAGCCGAAATGTATACATCATGCAATATAAATATTATTTTTGGTTTAATTCAAATCACTAAGTACAAATATTTATGAATAAATAATATCCCTTTCTGAGAATAACAACTAAATCATAAGAAGGATAAATAAAGCAAATATAGAGATAAATACAAAGGAGCATATTTCTCCTCTCAAATCTAATAAAAATTTCTGTTGTGAGCGTTAGGAAGGGGACATTGAGAGAAGAATCAGTAGGAAAAGATAAGAGAAAGAGAAAGATAGAGATGCAGTACAAACATTGCGAAGAGCACGGGCAATCAGCCCCCGTCTGCTCTCTTGCTTATATTTACCTTAGAGTTTATCTTATACACCAGGCCTTTAACGGAAACAGGGGGGGGGAGAATGTCTGTATTATTTCTTAGCTCATATCAATAAAAATGAAAACAAAATTTTCTTTACCTTTTTCCTTCTTTCTAACACGGAGTGCTCACGTCTTCCGACGCACATCTTCTTTCCTTATTTTTTAAAATCGCTGCGAATTTATATATCCTTCTATTTTAGGTGTATTCATACATACATAGAAATACACAAAAACTAAGAAAGAGTCATGTTAATCCCTAACACCACGTCTCGTATAGAACCCCATAGCTAACATAGTTTGGAAAAACGCTTCAAACACAAGAAAAGTGAAAACTAAAACTAGAGTTAGGTCCCTATATATATATATATATATATATATATATATATATATATATATATATATATATATATATATATAGGGACCTAACTCTAGTTTTAGTTTTCATATTATGTTTATATATATATATATATATATATATATATATATATATATATATGAGTGGCTTAATATTAAAGACGGACATCTGTAAAAAGATCGAAATTGAGTTAGCAGTGGATTCCTATAGGTTTTTGTCTGCTCTTTTCAACGATGAAATTAGTTTCTGTAAAAAACGGGCGTAAACATGTAATTTTTGGCTTCAAAGTAGATGCTTTGTTTCAAAAACGGACTCCTGGAGTGGAGTTTATTTTCATAAACGAACACCTACCAATCACCTAATGGGTTCAAAGATAATTTTCACTAATTGTTTGAGTGGTATTGATATAGAACAATAAGGCAACAACAAATAACCGTAATTAGGAAATAAATATTTTCAAAAAAATATTCACTATAACTTATAAAAGGTGATTTTCTCAACATTTAGAAAATGACAGGTGTCCGTCTTTGATAATAAGCCACTCATATATATATATATATATATATATATATATATATATATATAAATGTATCCTTATCATAATGAAATATATTGACGACGTTTTAGTTTAAACACTACCGAAAAAACATACTCCGATTTATATATATATGTTTATATTTGGAGGTAAAATTTGATAAATTCTTTACGTGCGCGATCACGAAACGAATATGATACCTCTTTAAAGTTCTGCCTTGCTTCTGTCGAGCTTGCCTGCATCCTTGAAGTTCGATCCACATCCTAGCCAAACACGCGTGTATCTTTTCACTGATTCCGCAGTTGCCTTAGCATGGCTTCGAACAGCCAGTCATCAGCTAGCCGTCTTTGAAGCTAATCGAGTAACATCTATTCAGGATAAGACTGGCACCATGTAAGATCCCTGCCGACCTATCATCGCGAGGCATCAATCCCTCCAAAATACAGAACCATGATCTTTGGTGGTACGGCCCAAGCTGGCTGAAATTAAACCCTCATGACTGGCACATTACGCTCTCCAGTAGTATATATATATATATATATATATATATATATATATATATATATATATATATTTGTCTGTTCTCGGATTTCTGTCCTCCCTAATGGTCCGATTTTGATGAAATTTGGTACAAAAATCTGTCGTCCATTTGAAAGGTCAAGTTCGTTAACCAACAAAATCCGCCCACTGGAAGATGGCGTTTGGGACGAAATTCGCGCAAATTAAATCGTAACGCTTACGTTTTTGAGTTCATAACCTTGTAAGTAGTCTTTTTATAGGCTTCTTGGGCTAGGAAAACGAATGGAACCATTTTCAATGTGATAGCTTTAACCGTTTTCAAGAAAATTGAAAAAATAGTTTTTGAATACCGTTTTTGGTTTGGGTACTTAGAATCACGGGATTCAGTTGAAACATTATCTCCATGTTATACTTTCATTAAAACTAATATGTTGAAATTTTTGTTACGTTTGGAGTTAAGGAAGGGTTAGAATAAAATATTTTATGAACAGACATGAAAAGTTTTGGGAACTTCGTATACTTTCATTAATATCTCGAACACGGTTGGGAAATCGTGGTAAGTAGATAGGAGCTATTTGAAAGCTTACTAAATTCTCTACAAAAAAGACTCTAAAACTATTTTTCATTAGGTTATGTCAATCGGAGAAATAAGTGCTTAAAACTTCACATACTTCTGTTTTGTTCTTATGAACTGGTTTTTGTTGTTCTTTCTGTAATTTTTGTATCTTTCCCTTGGTTTTTTATTGCTTTTTATTTTTGTAATTTCTTATGTTGGGAAAATGTATTTGTGTGTAAAACAGGATAGGAAAAATGAGACCAATTTTCCGTTGCTAGAAATAATGTAAATTTTGGGAACTTCGTATACTTTCATTAATATCTCGAAAACGGTTAAAAATCTTGGGAAGCAAAAGGTTACCATTCGAAAGCTTACTAAATGGTCTACAAAAAAGGATCTAAAGAAAGTTTTGAATAACCGATGTCAATCGGAGAAATAAGTGCTTCAACTTTGAAGTAATTGATTTCGTTTATTCGAACGGTTCTTTTTGTATGTTTTTATTCCTTGTTATTTTTTCATTGCTGATAGTTGGATAATGTATTTGACAATAAAACAGATAATTAAAATAAGAAAAACAATTCAAGTTGTAGATGCGCCGTAAAAAAAACAAAAAAAAAAAAAAAAAAAACAATTCATTGCTGGAAATATATCAGGCTGTACCGTATGAAATGTTTTTATTCCTATTTTTTCATTGCTTATAGTTGGATAATGTATTTGAAAATAAAACAGAATAATTAAAATAAGAAAACCAATTCATTGTTAGAAATATATCAGGCAGTACCGTATGAAATGTCAGTTTTGGATTTGCCGATTTCCTTCAAATGTCTTGAAACTGTCGAGGCTCCTAATCCGAGTTCTTTGGCATATTCCCTATTGTTTGCAATTGCTTATATTAGTCAAATGTTTTTGCCAATAAAACAGGATACGTATAATTAGAATATTTTATTTTTGCGGAATCTTGGGATTCTCAGATCCCGTATGAATATCTATTAAGCCCCCTTCGTATTTTTTCCTTAATATCTCGAAAAGGGTTAGGAAATCGTGGCAAGTGAAATTTAACAGATCGAAAGCTTACTAAATTCTCTACAAAAAATGTTTTGAAGAAATCTTTGATGGGGTCGTCACTTTAGGAGAAATAAGTGCTTAAAACTTAGTTAGTTAGTTTCGTTTATTTAAATGGATCTATTTGTGTTTCCCGCAGTTTTTTTTTCACTGCTCGTTATTTTTGTCATTTCTTATAGCAGTCAAATGTATTTGTCAGTAAACAGGATACGTAAATCAGAAGCAATATTTTGTTTGTTAGAATTCGAAGATGCCTTATGAATATCTAGATTACAATACTGGTGTTGATTTCGTTCTTTAGAATTGTTCTTGGTATTCCCTATTTTCATCTGTTACCCATAGTTTTTTATTGCTAGTAGTTTTTTCTTATTGATTATAGAATATAAATCTATTTTGTTATAAAACAGGATACGTAAAATTAGTAAGAATATTTCGGAGATTTTTGAGCGAAATGCCTTGTAAGATTTTCTACAAGGCGTTTTTCCTCTATTTTTATCCACTAGATAGGCTTTATTTGGCATATTATTCTATATATGTTTTATTAAGCAGGGGATTCTGTTGAAATGTCGTGTTTTTGCTGGGGATTTTAATTACGATGTATCTAAGATTGGGTAACATTAGCAAGTTTTCATAGTTAAGAACCGACGACGGAGGTAGATTTCTTGCTATGATTTAGTCTACATATGCATATTAAGTCCTAAATCCAAAAAATAAACTTCACAACGGTTAGATACTATGAGCGAATAGAGAGTCGGTTCAGTGCCGGTAGAAACAGAAGGTCCGCAGGAAATTTACCTGCTTGGAGTTAATCCTCATGCGTTGTAAAAATACCCCAGGTATCTGCCGACACAAATGCAAAGCCTAGCTACGGTACAGAGAGCAACTTACCAAAATATATACCAAAATATCATTTACCAAAATTTCTTAGACTATACTAGATTCTGAAATATACTGTTCCAAACATAGGTTATATACTAAATATTCATAAAGATTACTTAGTTGTAACCCGATTCATCAATTAGCAATCAATAGTTTTCAACACAGGTTATATACTTAATATTGATACTTAATTAGTTATATTATTCTATATCTTGACTTGTTATTTGTCCTTCTGTATCTACTAGATAGGCTTTATTCGGCATATTATTCTATATAGGCTACATTAGGCAAGGTATTCTACTTTCTTGGACTTCTTCTTGATCCTTTTGTATCCACTAGAAAGGCTTTATTAGGCATATTTTGTATTGATTTATAGAGCTTTGCTTTAGAAAGAGAGCCGGATTGTGTAATTTCCGCTTCTGTGTATAAGTTAACTACTGTCGGTGTCCCTGACGCCTTAATATCACTTTTGTTCGGGAGAATTTTGACAATTTTCACGATATATATAAAAAAAATAATTTTATTTCTTTTCTAGGCTTTTCAAATGACACTAGGGATATGAGCGGAACCGCGCTAAGATGATGCAGTTCCTGCGAGTCGAACTTTTATTTTACATAATCCTAGATGTTCCATTATGTTAGCTTCACTCACATTGA